>LOJH01047800.1:0-13142 GCA_001685095.1 Ellobius talpinus
AAAAAAATTACAATAGAAAACTTTTAAAGAATCTGACGGAATAATTTAATGAATACTGAACTTTTATCATGTTTACCAGACAAGGGGTTTAGGGATTTCTTTTCCAAAACAATCTCTAATCTCCTTCTATATTATTTTCATAGCAACCGGTACCTGTATTCTTGAACCAAAGCAAGAATGTAGACTTAGGGTTGAAGAGATGGCTTAGTGGTCATAAGCAGAGGACCTGGGCTTGGTTCCCAGCACACACTAACACACGCAAACACACACGTGTGTGTGGTTTACAGTTCTATAACTCCAGTCCAGGGAATCAAACCCATTTTTTGGTTTCCACAGCTCCTGCACACATGTGGTGCACATACATACATTCACACACACACACACACACACACACATTCACACAAAATTAAACTTTTAAAATGCAGTCACAAATAGAGTCACTAAACACAACAATGAAAAATCCTATAAGCACATAACAAATATCACTGATCATACACCATCCATCCTCCAACAAAGTGTTCTCGGTCTCAGAAGCATATTAGCTTATTAATGAAAAATAGCTTCCTTTACCTAAAATATAGCACTTAGAGGCTCATGATGTCTTCACATTACCTTGTCCCCTTGACTATAGCTTTTCTCTAAGTAGGTACTAGATCTATGCCAGGACAATATAAGTTCTCTTTCATGACTTCTAACTATCACTAAAAGCAAATGTCCCACTTTTGTGGTGAAAGTTACAAGATACAGTAATTAAAAGAAGCTCACAGCCATGAATACTAACTTGTAGAGGAAAATGATATGTTAGGGAAATGGTAAAGCCAACAGTCAAGTATCAAAGACAATAATAATGTAAATGGTGTTTGTAATGAACATGTCAGCATCCCACCCAGAGCCCTCTGGTAGGCTCTTTAACCATTTCTGTGTCACGTCTCCCAGGTTCCTGTCCACTCTTTCATCGTAACAGTCTATGCCTTACATTTTTGACACGGTTACGATCCAAAAGAAGCTAAAGCTTTTTTGACTGATATTTGAAGTTCAGTGTGCCTTGAGGTAGGTTTCTCTAGGCTGTGGGTAGTAAATAAGTAACTGACAGAGGTGTGTGAAAACCAAGCTGCCTTTATCTCCAGTGAGAAAACTGAGTTCCAATTGACACCACAGAATTCCTCTGCAGAATCAGGTTGATGATGGGGCTTGACTAGACATTCTTTCTTGTCCTGCTTCCCACTCCCATTTGTTGGTTTGCCCAAACACGAAATTGGACAGAGCTCAAGTGAGTCACTTCTCTCAATTACCTCTGAACTCTTCTGCCAGTTTGATTATTAAGATGCCCTGTGCCATTTCTTTTTCTTCCACTTTTATCTTTAACCACAAATTGACATGTTATGACTATGCATATTTATGACATCCAAAATGATTTTGAATTTATAATGAAATGGGGAATGAGTAAATCAAAATAATTGGCATTATCTGTCACCATAAATACCTGTCACTTTGTAGTGACAACATTTGAAATTGTTCTTCTTTGCACTCTGTTTCCTTTTCAGACTCGCTCAAATGGGATTCTTTCATCTGGAGCCAAGAGACCTGACTAATTCAATAATTGAAGCCTACAGTTCAGTGAAATAGAATGTCGCCTAAATTGATAATTTTATGGACCATGTTGATATGGGCAGAACAGTTGTGAGCTTAACTAGATGAATAGTTTTTATTGACTGGCTTCTTGCTTTTGACAGACAACTTCATGAATAAATAAATTAATTTGTACATCTAGATATAGTCATATTTACCATTTAACAGCCTTTGAGACAGCACACTACAGAAGAATTGACTCTGTTGATCCACATATTTTACAGAAACTAGTTTACCAACACTAATTACAAGAAACATTTTGACAGCTACCATCTGGAGTGAGGCTTAAGTGAATATAAGCTGCTAAAAATGAGTTTAATATTTTTAAGATAACCAGTTTATTGAGCAGATTACAGAAATATCTCTACAACTATTCAGCAGGTACTTAGATCATTTACTCAAACTTTTCTAATATTCTCCCTCCCTATTTGAAAGGATAAAGTGCAAACACTAAAGGCCTAACCTAAATGACTTATAGATTTGGGACTAATTAGTGTCTGATCAAAGTTATTCCACCATGACCATGATTTAAAGCCAAAGCAGAAATGGGGCCCTGGCAAGAAAGTCCATAATTACTATGACAAAGAAACAGCATCTCAGTGCCAAATTAAAAATGGAAATGTGGTATATTTTCTGTGAGAGGAAGTTCCAGAAGATTCCCTTTTACTTATAGAAATAATCTGCAAGGGAGTTATTAAATACTAAATTTCATATTAGAAAAAAGACTTTGGTGCAGATTTTGTGTCTTATGGTTAATGACTAATCTGATACAAGGCTAAATGACAGTTCACAAATTCAAGCTACACTACTACTTTCCGCCGGGTTACATAAACTCTACTTTCTGTACAATTTACAATGGAATATGTGGGAGTGTGGTCATCTCTCTACAACTGATAGAAAAATAATTCTCCTAGTGAAGCATACATAAGATAGTATGCCAAGGCTTAGTATCTGATTTACTTGCAAATGAAATTCCTTCATAAAAGACTTCTCCCAGTTCATATATTTTTTCACAGGGAAAATACTCAGAAGTGTTGATCCATTTCTCTGGTCAGATGGTAGTATTTCAACCCACACAATCTTTCATTCCTTCAATCAATATTTGCTATATGATCTTCTGTCAAGACTTAGGGCATCTTGATTGTAACGAAAGGGGGTAATAAATGAATCAGAAGACACCAAGAAGAATGCTTGATACATGGTTAACATTTGATCTGGGCCTGAAGTGAAAAGGAGGAGTTTGCCAGGCAAACCAAAAGAATCAACTTCTGCAAGACAAAAGAACTTTACAAGCAAAAGTCAGGAAGGTGTGGGATAATTATATGAGACAAAAACAAACTCACGAAGGTGTTTCTTGGGGATTGATGCCTATTCAGATTCCCCATATCTGTCTTGCCAGCACCTGTATATTTGCAAAGTAAATTATTATAAATTGCAACAAAATATAAATCATATTATATTTGGCCTTGCAAGATAAACAACTATAAATTTTAATAAAATATTCTTATTTCATCATGAAATGTCAGTATATTTCAGCATAAAATGTCAGTCAAGGACAGTATATTTGCAAGGTAAATTAAATTTGGTTTTGTGTCCCCATAATGCACCCAACTGAAGTAACCTATACACCAGGAGAGCTCTTCTACTCCAGAGAAAGTGGAAGTATAGTCCTAATGTTGATTGGCATGTGAGGGAAAAATGGTGTATATTCCTATGCTGTACTTAAACTATACACTCTGCAGATGTAGGACTTCTATGCTGGTAGGGATAGGCCTTCTAATACAAAAGCATAAAATCCAATCTGGTCTGAACTGACCAAGTGGTGAAATTTGATATCACTGGATAAAACTGATTAGATCTGTTAACTCAATGAGAGAAAGAAAGTAGGTTTAGGCACCATTCAGCATGTCTTAAGGAATGAAACATTCTTGCAAACTCAAAACAAAACCCTCAAAAGTTTGAAATTATTCTCTGCTCTTTATTTTATGTTTGAAATGCCTTTTATTCAAAATCCTCAGAATTCAGAACACTTTCAGCTATGTCCTTTTCAAGTGAGCATGGAAGAATCATCTCCAAACCATAGGGTAAAACTGGTTCATACCCTACAATGTCAATTTCACATTATAGAAACCCATTTAAGATACTTCCGTATTAAATTGTAGTGAGTATATTATGAATTTATGTATAGGATTCACTTGACATTTTATGATGAAATAAGGGAATTGAAAGGTTTGAGTTTTCTATAGCGCCCCTTGTCCTCACTGACATTAGTTGAATACTAATGGAGAAGTTTGAAAGGCATTTCTTTATTTAATCTTAACCAGTGTGTGATCCCTTCTACATTTGTAGGGGCTGTGGCTTTCTCACAGAAGTTACTAATTCACCCGAAATGTTACAGTTTCCATAATTAGAAATTTGCTACTGATGTTTAAATCTCAGTTTGAGCAGAAATAAATTTAAGACAAGAAAATGAGGGCCAGCCTTAACTTCTCAGCAAGTATTATTATATATTAGCACTGCTGTTTCAAACTGTCATCTTATTACAGTTTTTGTCTAAAATAATTTTTTTAAGCTTTTCAAATTCTGTACTCCACGAGTACTAAAAACCGAAAACTTCGAAGTGTCTTGTATAGAACCATTGCAGGGTTTAAGATTTATTCTAAACATTGACTTGTCTTTAGAGAAGCAGTATTTTTTCTTCTCTCATACATTACATCCCGACCTCAGTTTCCCCACCCTCCACTCCTCATAGTCCCTCTCCTCCCCACCTCCACTCTCCTCCAGATTTATCCCTCCTCCATTTCCCCCTTTAAAAAAAAGAGCAGATTTCTCAGGGATATTCACTGAAAATGGCCTAACAAGATACAATAAGACTAGGCACAAACACTCATATCAAGGCTGGGTGAAGCAATCCAGTAGGAGGAAAAGGGTCCCAAGGTTAAGCAAAAGAGTCAGAGACACACCCCCCGCCAGACACACACTCCTACTGTTAGGAGCCCCACAAGACAAGAACACTAAGCCACACACCATAAGATATATGCAGAGGACCTAGTGCAGACCCATACAGGCAGGGTCCATGTTTGTTGCTTCAGTCTCTTTGAGCCCCATCAGCTCTGTGTAGTTGATCCCATGGACCACATACTCATGGTGTCCTCAATTCCTCTGGCTCCTACAATACTTCCTCTCCCTCTTCTGTGGGGTTCCCCTGGCTCTGCCTAGTGTGTGATTATTGGTCTCTGCATCTGCTCCCATCAGTTGCTGGAGGAAGCCTCTCTGATGATAATTGGGCTAGGCATCAATCTATTGAGTATGGCAGAATACTGTGTGTGTGTGTGTCCTGGGTCACTGGGTTGTCCTGCCTCTCATTCCTGGCCATCCAGGCAGTGTAGTGTATGGGATCCCTCTCTTGGCATGGGCCTCAAATGGGGCCAGTCATTCATTAGGTGGTGAACTCTATGCCTTGACAAGGCAAAGCCAGAAAAAAACTCTGGTAGGGGTCTGTAGCGGTTCTGACCATATATAGTAGCTGGTTCCCTCCAAAGCTCTCACAGCGACAAAAAAAGAAGCTGCAGTTTTATCTGTTAAAGCAAATGATTAGAGGTCTTGGGACTGAAATGACAAAGTGGTATTTAACTGCTATCATCCACATGCCAACTTCTCATATGCTGAGTTTCAAGTCACAGTACAGTTAAGCGGTGAGTCAGGACACTCACAACTGACGGAGACCAACCTAACTTATAAAAGTTGTAGAATCGTTGACAGAAGGCTCCAAAGAACTGCTGCCAAAAATGAAGCTCAAAATCTATATTGTTGTGGTCACAAAATTGTACAACCCAGTAGATATGATGTTGGCAGGATTTCATAGCCCTTGTTTATATTTCTTGATTCCTTTACTGCAGTCACACTGATACAGGATGTTAAATTCCAATTATATGAAGGTCTCCTGAATTTGACCCCTCTAAGCCTTCCAATAATTTTACAAGCAATTATTTCTCTGTTGTAAAATTACTTCAGCTCAGAACACCTAGGGAGCATCCTTTTGAGGGACCTGCTGGAAATGGTATCTTTAATGTTACCCCCAAATTGCTATCAGCAAAAAGGAGACATAAGTAGCCAGACCACAGAGATCTGAATTTGTGTCCTTGCTGTTGTTTGTTTGTTGTTTTTGTTTTGTTTAGCTAAGAAAAAGATGTTAAAGCAACTTAAAACACTGCTTTCCTCGTGGGCTTAGATGACCATGGCATTACATGAACCAGCACACGACTTAATCATTGTAAGTAGGGAATCCTGTGTCAAGAAGTGACATTACATGCTAAGAGGTTTCTCTATCTGATGTTGAAGCCTTCCCATTATCACACAGTATAAATTATATGTTTTCTAGAGTTGATTTTTTATAATGATGATTCTATTCCATTCCATCTGAAACAAGACTGCTGATTTAGGCTATATATTTGTGTCACTGACGGCTCTTAAAAAGCGACAGTAAGGGAGGTTAACGTTCAGTCAATATAGTATAGCCACTTTTTGTGGTACCTAGGTAGCAAAACATTTTAACTATCCCAAGTAATTCAGAAGTACAACCAGGACTACCAACTGGATGGAACCACACTCTAATACTGCAGTTGAGTACATAAAACAGTTTCACAGGGAACAGATAAAGTTCAATGCAAAGCCATGTAAAATGCTCTAATGAGAACTAATCTCAAAAGAGTTCACATAAGGTGATAGCAGTGAGGACTGGGATTACTTAGAAAAGGATTAGTATAGCAGCAACATTGACTNATTTCAGACTTGAGAGCCAGCCTAGCAAGTGGGGAAATTGAAGGTTGGCAAATAGTGAGGGATGCTTTTGAATATAGTAGAGATGGATATGGTTATAGAGAATCTCAGAAACCTTGAAAGAGGCTAAACTGGCTACAAAAAGCAGATGGAGGGAGGATCAGTTAAAAAAAGATGCACTTGGCCTTCTATCATGAACAATGATGTCATTATGTCCTCCTAAAACTCCAACAAAGTGCATTTATTTGACCCGTTTGTGTATGTTTCATGGATCCCTTCGGTTATGTTTATATTTCTTCACTCTTTTTTCTTTCTATTCCTGAAGCTCAAAGATTTCCATTGTTCCATCTTCAATTTCATGAATCTTTCTTTTTCCTGCTTGCTCATATCTCTGTTTGAATTTCACTAGTTGAACTCTTCATTTCAATTATTAATCTTTTCAACTGTTGTTAGAATTTCTTTTCAGTTTCTCTTTTAGGTTTTCTAACACTGGGTGGATGTTTCTGTTCTATTCATACATCATTTTTTTATTTTCTTCATGTCTTTCTTTAGTTCTTTGATGATCTTTAAGACAATTGTCTTAAATTTTTTGTCTAGCAAGTTTTCCATTAGGTCTTTCTCAGGAACAGATTCAGTTAGGAACTTTCTCCTATAGTGTAGGCCACACATTCCTGATGTTTGTTTGCCCTATTATTTTTGTGGAAAACTAAACAGTTAAATCTACTAATGTAGTTTCATTTATCTTGCAGTAACCTCTCTCTGCACCATAAAGTATAAATTAAAGATCTTGTGCAGTTTCTAAATTCATACCTTTTCTGAGGTGACAATGACAAGTTTCTAATTTTCCTTGTATGTACGATGTTTTTGTAAGCCCTAGTCTTCAATGCCCAGATTTCAAGAGGAAAACAGAAAGAGATGGAGAGGTGATGCTTACTCTTTAAATTCCACAGAAGCTGTTTCATCCCAGGTGTAGGGACTTGCCATAGTGGAGAGGTCTGCTGTGACAATGACTATAGCCTCTTGATCTGTACTCTGTGTTCAGAAGCAGCCACTATGTGGCCAGGAGATCACAGAATCTGATTCTCCACTAAGAGCTGAAATTGACCAAAGCATATTACTGAAGCCCTTCTCTATATGTTATAAAACTTCACGAGTTTCAAAACAGTAACCAGAGAGATTCTGTGAGTGTAATTTGATCTGTCTGCGAGACAGATTCCTGGGGCTTTTAACTACATCATCTTCCCAGAATCCTCTGTTCATCCAGTTTTCTCTATCTCCCTGAAAAATCCCTTCTGTTTTCTATTCAAAAACTATTATGTAAATAATTTCCTTAATATCATATTAATTCTATTCTGCCTGTGTTTCTTGGTAATAGTCAAACATTTGCACACCTGCACTTCACATCCTTTGGTAAACAGAGCTATCAGTGAAAAAGTTTGTATTTCATGTTGTATTGCTTAACTTTGTCTCTGGCATCTGATAGGTGTGTAACTGGAAGTATATTTTAGTTTGTCTTATTAGAAACTCTGTTGTTTCCCCCATGTACCATTTCTAGGACAAATGGACAGATTATGAAAAGTGAAACACCATACTTTGGAGAAGGCTACAGGGCTATTGAAGTCCTTATTAAACAGAAAGAAGTAGAAAAATACACTGCAACTCTTCATATAGGCTACAATGTGGAAAAGAGGAAGGAAGAAGACAAGTCATAGCTATTTCTTAAAGTTACCAAATTCACCAACCCATTTCCTATTAGCGAGTCACACRTAATTGCTAAGAGCTAAATGAGGCTACCCCAGGCTTGTGTATCACTAAGCTGAARCWATGTTTCTAGATACGGTGGCATAATAAATACTAACTAACTAGAATTTACTTTAATTTTGCAAGGAACAAGATGATTACCGTGGTGGTTTGAGTAAATCCCCCACAGGCCCGTAGTAGTGTCCCTATAAGGAGGTGTGGCCTTGTTGAGGAAGTGTCTCTCTGGGGGTAGACTTTGAGGTATCATATATGCTCAAGCTAGGCCCAGTATGTCAGTTTTTTCCTGCCCATAGGTCAAGGTGTAGAACTCTCAGCTACCTCAGCAGCACCACATCTGCCTGCATGCTGCCATGCTTCCTATCATGGTAACAACGGACTAAACATCTGCAACTGTAAGCCAACCCCAATGAAATACTTTCCTTTATAAGAGTTGCCCTGGTAACTGTGTCTCTTCCCTCTGCACATGGTGTCTTTTCAATCCCAAGATAATTATCAAAGTCATCTATCAAAGCTAAAGAAAACTATGGGGTAAATGAGAACAAAGTAGTGCCATTGCCTATGTTTACTTGACTTCTTTGAATTTTCAGAGTGATCATGCTTTCTGCTTAATTAACTGCACAATTTTCTTTCATCTGTCCAAGCATTCTCCACTTGTTAATGAAGAATTTCCTGCACACCTAAGTGTCCAAAACTAATGAAATCTATCTGGGAAAATGTTGGGCTTCTGAGGAAAATATAAAGCAAAAATATAAATTGAAATATGTGTAAAATGGACAAAATCCAAACACATTCAAATAATCTTTTAACAATTTTTGTTTAATACTACAGATTGTTATGGACTATTTACCCATCAACAAAAGAAAACCTTCATAATTCAGGTTATATAACAAAGAGGCTTTCAAATTTTATATCAATTTCCTAACATGTACTCATTTTAAATGATGAGCTCAAATGATTTCCTTGTAGAAAGATCAAGGCAAAGCCAAAAGCAGATGTGAGTCTCCTTGGCAGCAAATTTTATTCTTTAACTATAATGAGGAAGGTCAGGAAAACGCATCACCTCTTGATTAGTTTTCCAATACAATTCATTGTTTTGGCTGTCCTTGCAGCTGACCACTGGATAGAACATTTTTCTCAGGCACTTCCTGTTCTTGTGCTTGTCATATCTTTTCATTGTTTCTGTTGCTGAGTACCAGCTATGCAGCCAGCTTTACTCCTACTCTTAAGCTACTCATGACATAAGCATCACCCAATTGTTCTGACTACAAAAATGTAAGAATTAAATAAAGATGCTTATACCATAAACAGTCTATAGTAGAACAGAGCCCAGATATCTAGTGAGCCCCACAATGACATAACCCCTATAACTGGTATATGAACACAAGAAAAATACATCTCTTATAATATATGATGAGTTCTTGGAACTGCCCATTGAATCATGCTGAAAAGTAATAAAACTATGTTATTAAAGTGAGTTTTAGAATTGATTTTAGAGAATTTTTTAAGTTCTTTATTATAGGGCATAAAAAAGTTATTCTGAATGAGAAAAATCTATATTTTAGAAATATTTCAAGCTAGACTTGCCTATTGCTGAGATGATATATATTAAAATTCTTAGACAAGAAAGAATAGGAAAGGTTTGTGACCATGATAATTGAAATAGGTTATGGTTAAGTTTAGGAACAAGTCATTGAGGCTCAAAAGAACTGAAGATGATGGACTTATGTGGTTGGTTATGTGTTAGGCTTCCCTGACCTCACAGAAAGGAAACATAGGGAATACCATTCCAGCATCTCTTTTCTCTCTTCTTCCCTATTTTATTTTCTTTTTTATGCTGGTGGGGATAGGTCTCAGAAGCAGAAAGAATATTTCTTTTTCAGGGAGAAGCATTTCCTGAACACAGAGAAGCTATGTTATTCTCCAAAACTTGGAGAGGACTGATTCCTTACTTGTGCCTGACTGATACTGGTGCTGGAACATCCTTGATCTAGACACATCTGGAGGGGCTAAGGAGTAGAGACTTCCATTTGCGCCAAGCATACTTAAAGAAGCCTCCAGTACCAGAGTATGTGCTTGCTTTTGTCTTCACAACAAAGAAGGACTCAACCAGATGACTTACCTATCTACAATACCAAAACACAAAAACTAGAACAACAGAAAAGTTTAAAGCTTCAGGACTAAAACAACAATAACAAAACATACCTACTGTTCTTTCCTCAATGTAACAATAATCGGAACTAGAGCACTTAGACCAAGCAACCATTCTTAGAATTATTGTAGATGGACTGGACAGGTAGAAGATAGTCTTTTAAATATGAGGTATCAAAGCTAAGAATGAATAAAAATTTTTAAAAAGATGTGGGAAGTATTTTGTATTCCAACCTGATAAAATAAAATATATCCATTTCATAAACACTTAAAGCACAATTTTAAAATAAGTTTATTTCTCTTGAAATAGGACAGTTTGTATACATTATAACAAACACTCTGCAAACATACTTCACCAAAAGTGACTGTTGGTGAGCTTAGTTAGAATCAAGCCCTTAGAATCCTGCTGATAGAGAAAGGCTGTATGTTAATCTTCTTCTACAAGAGATTTAAACTTTTCTAGTTGCTTAAGTTTGAAAGTTATACATGCTAAAATATACCTACGATATTTCACAATTGTCCTTGATTCCTACATCACATCTTGAATTCTTTCAAACTTATTTTATCATCATAACCAAATTGATTTATCTCCCAAATTTCTTGAGGTTGTGAGCCTGCTCTGATTATTTTTTAAATTGTTTTCTTTATTCTGAGAATGGCATACATGCACACAATGAAATATGATTATATACACTCCCACCTCTGCTTTCAATTCTCATCTTCCCCTCAACAGGTCACCCACCTAATTTCATGTCTTTTTATAACCGAGTAAATTTAGTTATTGCTGTTAATACATGCAAAGGTGTGACTCTATCCCCTGGAACATAAGAATTCAACCAGTAGCCACATTCTTAAAGAAGAAGAAATCATTCTCATGAAGATGTGGGGAATGGGGAATAAAGATCATATACCCTGTCTATGACAGAATTTCTCCTGGCTTGATCTTGTGTGAGTCTCGTGCAGGTAACCATAGTTACTGTACATTTATGAATACACTAGCCATGTCATGTCCAGAAGGCAGTGTTTCATGATACTGCCCCCTTCATCATTCTCTGTCTCTTTAATTCTTTCCACCTCTTCTTCCTTAATGTTCCAAGTCGTGGAAGTGATGGAATATAGATGTCTCTATTAGGGCAGCTGTTCTGATCATCCTTGATGGTCCTCAATTATGACAGACTATTATTCTGTGAGTTTCATCATGAGAGCTCACATCCAATAGTGTTATGTGTTTAAAAATTGATAAAGCAATAGCCGAAAATACGTTTTGTTTAGGTTTTTGGGGACATTTTGTTTTACAGTACTAGGGACAAAACCCAGAGGCCCAGATAAAGGCTGCAGAGGCAAATGCTTTACCACCGAGTCACAACTATAGTCCCAGTCACTTTCTCATGGTGGTTGATCCCAGCATACTAAAATGTTTCGGCTCAGGTCCAGATCTCCTACCTCTGTGACAGCATCAGAGAATTTTATGCAGGCTACAAAACCCTATAATCTGATTAAAATCCCACTACATCACCTTCTGCTTAGTGTTCTGGTCTTGTTTCCTCTTCAATTCTCTTATCAGGGGATTTCCACTGTTTCTTTCAAGCTCAGCTGTATAGAAAATGGTGACTACACTTTATTCTAGCATCTCTGCCTATTTTTAAATGTAGATTTTGCTTTTCCCTATCAGCTCTGTCGGCCACATTTCTGGAAGTTGAAGCCCTTTTACTTTATCTAATAGTATCTATAAAGGACAAAGGATTGTAATCTGGTAAGTGTTCTTTATAGTGTATGCTTGTAAATATAAACAAAAACATGATTTAAATGATAAAGAGCATAAAAGAAGTCTATGACATTCAAAATATCAGCAATTGTTTTGTAAGAGATGGCTCAAATTCATGAATTTTAGTTTAATAAAGAATATTTTAAATATTGACAATTCATGAAAGGAGCAGAATCATAAATAGAGTGATACATTTTTATATCAACACATTTGATAAAGTATTTATGACATTTTTGTCATGCAGTTGATTTGAGACATATTCACTGTGGACTAATATCCTTAAGTAGGACATATTAAGAAGCACAAATTTATGTGTGTCTGATAGCATCCTGAAAGGAGGTAGAATGAAGATTTTCAACATTTATATTGATGATTGAATAAAAGTAGAAAAGTCAAGATAATGTTAGCAAATAACAAAAAAATGAAGAAAATGTAATTTCTAACCCACTCTGATATAATAAAATGTTCAACAAAAACACAAGATAATTTTGAAAGTGAAGGAGAACTTATAAAGTGTTTTGGTGTTCAGTGTTTCCCATACCAGCATTCTGCAAAACCTGTTCCAAAAATTCCTAAGGGTCCCATATAGTAACTAAACAGGTCCAACCCTCCATGGCTTCTGAGATCAGATAAGACTGAGCATGTTCAGGGTAGCTCTGGTCATTCTGGATACAGCAAGTCAGTTTCACATTTACTCACAACAGTTGTGGCGGCGTGTGCAAGACCTGTGCAAGAGCAAACCAGACAGAACCAGTGTATGGAGAGAGGAGGTGGACAAGAAGTGCATCCCTAGCTAAGGACCCCTTGGCAATCAATAGCTACTGGAAGAGGGAGATTCAGTTTTCTTTAAAGGTATTGCCTCTGGGAGGAGGGCCAGGCTTTGTTGGAAGGTTACTCATCCAAGCGTATATTTCCAATTCAAATTAGGCTTGATGAGTTTACAAACAGACAACACAAAGTTGGGTAGGAAGGGAAGAAAGCACTGATGTGGGAACAGCTGGAGGCGTGATGGAGGACGATCATCTGTCTATGTGTTACTTTCATTGGTTAATAAAGAAAC
>LOJH01047801.1:0-13142 GCA_001685095.1 Ellobius talpinus
TTTAAAAAAAAAAAGAAAGAAAATGTCTCATGTACTGAACTGACAACTGAGACAGAAATTAAATTCCGCATTTCTACACTGGAGGATAAAATGGTTTCTTACTTAAAAACAAAACAAAATACCTCGTTAATATACCTGTCAGAAAGCATAGGGCTACGGGAAAAGGGATGGAAGTTGAAAACCAAACAACAAAAAGAATGGTTTTTCCAATAACCATATTGATAGCTTTGTGGCCAAACTAAACCATATCCATTCTTCCATGTCCTATTCTGGGGACATGAAACAAAGATTAAAAATTAAGAAACTTGCCAGGTGGTGGTGATGCACACCTTTAATCCCAATACTTGGGAGACACAGGCAAGTGGATCTCTGTGAATTCGAGGTCAGCCTATTCTACAGAGCAAGTTCCAGGACAGCCAGAGCTACCCACAAAGAAATCCTGTCTCAAAAAATAAAAACAAATGAGCCCAAAAGACAAATATTTTCCAAAGGTTTAGTAATTCTATATCTATAAATGCTGCACAAATACACTTTTCCTTTCTAATGAAGATTGCTCTTCTAGTAGGAATTTCTTGGTAGAAAACATTAGTTCTAGGTTCAAGTTTTCATGATTAGTTGTTTTTATCAGAGAGATTTACAGCATTGAATGATCGAGGCAGGAGAGCAGTGGATATTTGAGTATTTATACACAGGTATTGCTGATGGATGCTAATTTTACATTACAGTCTACATCATTGGTAAAACGTGAAGGCAGACTTTACCACTTCAATGGAGAAGCAGAGCAAGTGCCTGAAATCCTAGCACCTGCGATGCCAGGCTGTGCTACAGAGCCTGGCCCTCTTTCAAACAAAAAGGAGGAGGGAAGAAAAGGGCGGGAGAGAGGACCAGAGCAAGATTTCATGTGAAGATAACTGTGATTAGAGCGCTAAAACTGTGCATCCTCAGCTTCATCCTGTGCTGTGTAGCTGCCTGCTTTACCCTCCTAGGCACATGGACCCTGTCAGTGGTCCCCTCTTTCCCACAGTTTGGATGCACACTGTACACAGCAGCAGGAACATGGGCAGCATTTCATTCTGATGACGTGATCAGGAACTCAAGGGGTAGCTGGTTCTGTGGTTAGCCAAGAGTGCAAAGAGCAGCGAATGTGTTTCTATCGATTGGAAGGTGACTTCAGAATGTGTGCACCATTATTTAGTGCTTGACTTATCAAGTTCATTTTTCCTTTGTTTTCTGGGAGTATTTTTCCATGCTACCTCATCTCAGAGGACCCCGTGGACTATCCCCTTTATATAGTTGCACCAATGGCATGTGTTTTCTTTGTCTTTTCCTTTCTCAATGAAAGTACAGCTTGCCTATAATAATATGACGATATTATTCTAACACGATCTTATGCTCATATATAACACTTAACTGAAAAAGAAATAGATCTTCTTGGGCACCGCCCCTACAATTGTGATTCTGTATATTTACAGTAGGGCTCAGGACTACGGAGATGCTGTATTTTCTAATGAATCTTGACATGAGCTTCTGAGAAATAAAGCAGATGGAGTTTTGATAGACGTTGGGTTCAGTCACTGTGAAAGTTATTGCCATTTAAAAATAATTTTTAAAGATATTAAAATTTTTAAAAATATTATTGCTGTATGTGTGTACAGCAGAAACCTGTGGAGTTCTCTCCCATGCATTCCAGGGACCAAAATCAAGGTGTTGGGCTTACACAATAAGCACCTGAGGGCTGAGCCAGCTCCCTGCATGGAGCATTACTGCTGTTTTTTATATTACGTTTTGCAGTTTACAAACATGAGATGTTGTTCCATTTAATTTTTTCCTTAGTTTCTTGCAATTATATTTTATTTTTAGTGTAATCATCATATTCTTTTTAAAAAGTTACACATTTTGTTTTTGCTGCTGTATAAATCATTGCTAGGATGTGTAAGTACAATTGATTTTTGTTTATTGATTTTGTATACTACAGTTTTCTCTGACTATAAGAGTCATCTGTGATTAAAGATAATTTTGCATCCTCTTTCATAATCTGAAAGAGTTGATTTCTTTCCTGTGGTAATTGATCTGACTAGACATCCATTATACTCTTGAATAGAAGTGTCTTGAAGAAGTCCTTAAGGCAACCATTTAAAATTACCTTTGCATTAGCTATGAAAGATTTTTGAAGATGCTGCCTTAATGATACTTAACCATGTTAGAAAAATTTTGTGATCATCTTTCTTTAAGAATTCATATATCTGCCCTTCAGATGTGAGGACAAAATGGCCCATTGTATTTTCCTGTTTCCCTGGTCTATCACAGAATGTGAGTTAACATCCAAAAAATACTAATTCCATTCAATGTTGTGAACTATGTTATTCAACTTTATCACTGGGAAGTTTTCTCTTTGCTTCATTTTTGTATATTAGACTACATAACATAATGTCCTGATTTTCCTTACTACACATATACATACTGAAATAATCTCTATAATCATGCAATTGTGAATTGCATGACTTTTGTTAAAACTGCATAGAATTAAATAGGCTAATTTTTTTTAATTTTAATCTAAACATATTGATAGCATGAAATATAAGGAGTCAGTTTTTATGAAGTAGTTAATTTGTGAAACTTGATATAAAAATTGTCTTCACTGAGTATTGAATAAGCAGTATAAGACAGTCATATGGGGAACATCGTCAGCTAGGTAAAAGCTTAAATTACTGATTCACACCATACAGTATGAATAAGCTTGCAAATTCTGTTCCAAATGAAACAGCCAAAGACAAAGGCCATGCATGCTATTTACCACGCGTGTGTTAAATGTGCAGAATAGGCAAATCTAGTGAAATAAAAGCATATGGTCTTCTGCCTGTCTGGACATTCAGTGAGATGTACACTGCTTGGGGCTGAACAAATGTTTGCTCTTTGACAACCTTAGTGTATCTGTGTCATACTTATTTGTGGGCTCATCACAATGAAGTGATTTTTATTTTTGAAAAAGTAAATTAGTGGCAGCTGGGATTTGAGATAAAAGAGAACTCAGAGTGACAGCTAATGTCTCAAGGATTTGTTTTGTGGCATTAGTTTACTGAAGCAGATAGTATTGATGATTGCACAACCCTGCTAATATTGAAAATATTATATGTTAGCTTTTAAATGCTGAAAGAAGAAATGTTTTCAAGAAGTATTGTATGTAGATATTAAAAATTCAAGTGTTTATTTTATCAAGCATATTTCCCTCAGTCCCAACGTGCCTTCAAAGATTGCTTTCTCAAATTTCCATTCATGCCTTTCTTTTCTCACTCTTGAAGATACATTTCTTTTCTCATGATGCAAAGAAGTAAGCCTTTATTTCCAGGAGCAGGTGACAATTTCCTTCCCTTTCGTAGCCCATTTTCATCCTTTGCTCATCAATCTAACAGCTGGCCTCAATTTGTACACTCTCTATATAAAAATTTTTCAGCAAAAAAACTAAGATCATAAAATTTAAAAAATTAAGTATAAGAAATGTCACTAATCCATCACACTCTTTTCTGTGCATCACGAAGCTGAAAGGGCTTGTCACAGATTTTGGAGAGTCAGTCTCCAATGTGGACCTAGAGGAATGAGAACTCAGGCTGATCCTGGTCTGAGGAGCCAGGGTGCCTGAGAGCAGCCCTAAGAAGGCACAGTGAGTTGAGGAGGAGCAGGGTTGGGTGCACTGGCTCAGTGGGAGAAAGAAAGCTGTGCTAATGGAGACCAGATAGGTATTAAAATGTGTTGCTACTACCCGATAACCTCCATTTCTCCAGGCGGTGAGATCTGTCTTTTGACATGGAAATCCAATGTTTCTCCCACTTCTCTATAGAATGCCTTTAAGTGGCATAGCCTGAGGCTAGAAACAAACAGGCTCTCACTACATAACCCTGGCTTGCCTGTCTCTGCTTTTCAAGTGCTGGGGTTAAAGGCGTGCACCACCATGTATAGAGGGTATTAATTCTTAGAAACATAAAGTTCATTCTTTTAAATCAGTGTTGTTCAAGTATATTCTCAGAAAAGCTAATCCCATGAATATAGATAGTTGTGTGTGTGCGTGCATGTGCTGTCAGTAGTAAAATGTATGTGCATTTTGAGATGTTCTATAATGAAATAATTTGAATTAGTGTTCCTAATCTTCAGATGTAACTATTTTATGTAATACTTTCGAAATTTATTTCTGCAGGTGTGCTTAAAACTTAATGGTATATCGTAATTTTATATTTTTAGATTTAGCTTGTATTTTTAAAGTGAAAAATATGTTATTCTTGTGTTTAAATATAGGATTGTGGTATAAAATTTAGGACTATCAAAAGTAGTCTTTAAAACTTAAAATAACCATGAAGGGTGATATAGGTGAGCAGATGGGCGGAACTGTGGAAGGAGTCAAAACCTCAGATAACACCACACATACAACCACAGGGAAGCTTATCCAAATAATGGAAAATGAGATTATTCCTCAAATAATGACACTAATAGAAGAACTCCATAAAAATAGTTTACATAATTCAATAAATCTTGTGAACACGGAACACTTTTGCTGACTTTTCACATATTTGAAAAAGTAATTCATTTTACTGTTTGGAAAATCACTTCAAATAAAAACAACCCATAGCACACAAATATGAAATAGACAAATTACCTACTTTCTTTACTTTCCACACTTATATCAACATATTGGCTGGGGACCATTAGTAAATGAGATCAAAATTTATCACTCTAGAATTCCACTTACACTGTGTGTGTGTGCGCGTGTGTGCGCGCACACACACGTATACAAAGCTGCATCTAATGCATGCTTAGTAGAATCTTTCCCAAGTGCTATCTATACAAACTGCACTGCTCCATTGCTGCTGTTACCTGTTTCTTTGTTGTTTCTCACTTTCAGGACCCTTCAGAGTTCACTCTTATATGAGGATTATGAGTCCACGATTCCTACATAAAGTATTTTAATGTTATTAAACTTTGTCCACCATTTATTTGAATATACTGTCTTGGTGAAAAGATTTTATTCTATGCATTACATGGCAAGAACAAATAAAATCTTATTTTTTAACCATAAAATAATCAGTTTTTCAGTTTAGTGATGAATGAGAACTATAGAGACGTATCTTTATACCCTTATTAAGATAATATATAGCTGTCCCATTATCCAATTGTGTTTGCAAAGGCTTGACTTTGTAGATAATAACGTTGTTCTGTCATTTGCAGAGCACATCACTGGTAAAACCTTAGTTCATAAGCCATGCATGTAAATATATATGACATGGATATCTTTGCATCTAAGGCGTGATATCCCAATATGTCTACATGCATGTATCTGTTTGTTAGTAGTTTTATGCATCTTGTTATGTCATTGGACTTACACAGTTAAGTTAGAGAGGGGTAAAGTAAGCAGCAGTCTTCTGTTTTAGATGAAGATTCTCCAGGATCTAGATTCTGTTTTGCTGTGATAGGGAAATGTAGAGCGTAAGTTCCGTCTGTGCAGTGGCCATCGCCTGTGCGCCACTGGTGTGTCCTGTGGGGACCAATGGTGCTGCAGCAGAACTGAGCTTTCAGCTTTCTGGAAGGAGTCTGGTTTTCTCTGATTGCCTTCATGTAGCTCCTTCATGAGTGTTGGTGAAAAATGGGTGAATAAATAAACGTCCTTGCCCATACACTTAAAAGATGGGGGTTTTGACATTAATATACCCAAGCCTATGCAAAAGGTGATTCTAAAAGTAAAGGCTTTACATGCTGAAGAGCTAAATTAAATTCATTGCCCTTTCCTCCAATCAGTTAACTGCTGTGATATTTTATAGTGCTTGTAGTCGTGAGTCTAAATTATTTTATTACATTTATGTATTTGTCTGTGGAGGATGGTAGGGTGCAACACTGAGCACGTGGGTGTCGGAGGACAACTTGCAGGAGTTGGTTCTCTCTTTTCACCATGTGTGTCCCTTGTATCAAACTCAGGTGGTCAGGATTGGAAGCAGGGGCAGCACCTTTCTCTGCTCAACTGTCTCACTCCCCTCCCCGCTCTGCTCCCTCCCTGATTGCATACAACTTTTATTACCTTGTGACCCAATTCTTAAATTCTTTTTTAATTAATTTATTTTTTACATGCCAATCCCAGAATGCATCACTTCTTTCTTATATTTCATTATACACAGAAAACCAAAGATCATGATTGGAAGGACCTTCAGAAGTTATTTAGTACTCTGAAATAAAGTAGGAATTCTGTAGTATTGCTCTAAACAAATTCTCTGAGTTGAAAAGCAGGAACTCATGTGGTACTGTGGGGTTGGCCATCCTCTCTTCCCCCCTATGTAATACTGTGGAGCTGACATTCCAGTCTCTTCAATACTGTGGAGAGCTGACCATCATGTATGTGTAGAACTCTGTGGACCTGACCATATGTCTGTGTATGCCGTGTAAACCTGACCGTCATGTCTGTAGTGCTGTGTGGAGCTGACCATGCAGTTTTGAATAGTTCACTCTCTACCTTATACTGTGTACTTTGAAATATATAATTATTACAAGCTTTTCCCAAGGCATTTCTACTTGGCTTGTGACCTTTAAAAGGACATATATTTTAGCTTGCAGAGTCATCATGAATGTATTAATGCTTTGAGTGTGTATGTTGTGCACTTCTTTGAATTTATTACATATTTCATGATTTTAGAATCATGAAAAATCAAAACGAATAATTTTGTCAAAAATTACTGTGTTTGACTTGAGCCATGTTCTGTTTTAACTGACAAGTGCAACAAACAACGGCTCATATTGTGCACGTACATATGTGTTTACTATTTCATAAGCACATTCTTTTATTGTTGTAATTCTTCATAATATTCAAAAAATGTTTATATCATAGCCCTAAACTAATGCTCCCGAATTATGCTTTCTATAAAGTACACTATCTAATTTTGTTCAGGCCCACACAATACTTAAGCAACTTAGTGACTTTTTTTAATTCAAAATTGTCAGCTTTTCTGATATAATGTGACTTAGGATAATGGAATAATAGCATAAAATGGGTGAAATTAACCACAAATAAGGCAAATGTCTTTCTGCTATTACTTCTGTAGAAGTGTGCAGTGTTGAAACTGGAATCGCTCGGGTGCTGAAGACTTGGGCTTACCTGTGGCAGGAAATCATCTCCTGGTTACTGGACTTTCTAGGCCATCTAATCTCACTTTGTTGGAATATTCTTGTTAATGAACTCCTTTATTTTGAAAAAACTAGCATGTTTTTCCTGATTTCCACATGTTAGATTTTACTCAGTAGCATGATTGTTGCTGTGGGGAACAGCATAGCCTCCACACACCTAGAGGATGTGTTTGCTTTAATTTTTTTTTCTAGTCACTTAAAATTGAAATTTACATAAATATATAATAATTTGGGGGTGCTTTGTTTTGTTTTTTGAGACATGGTTTCTCTATATGGCCACCTTGACTGTCTTGGAACTCGCTCTATAGACCAGGCTGGCCTCAAACTCACAGAAATCTGCTTGTCTCTGCCTCCCAAGTGCTGGGATTAAAGATGTGTGCCACCACCATCAGGAAAAACATTTAATAATTTTTTAAAACTTTTATTTAAGAAAAAATTTAACCTCAATAACATCTGTGGGCTGATATTCTTATGAAGTGAAAATAGAAACATTGTCTCAAGATATTACAAATTACAAAATCCCATTTTATTTTCTTATATGTATAATTAATAGCCAAAGTAGGCCTGTATACTTATGGTGCCTGCTGAGCTGTTCTTCTTAAAATTTAGAAGTAGCCAGTGCGAAAAGTAATTTTAAGTGTGTATGTGAAAAAAAGTACTTTCTCCAAGCTCATTCATTAGTATATATACATTTTAATAACGTAAGCCACAGATAAGCTAAAAACTAACTGAAGAAACTATGGACACTGTATTTTAGGGTTTTGTTTTTGCTGTTGTTTTCTTTTTTAACTAAAAGTCTTAGGAAATATGGGGCTAGAGAAGTCTGGTTAAAATGTTTTTTGTATGTTTGATTGACAAAAATTTGGTCCTAACATCTTATTTAAGCTCTACAAAGGCAAAATGACCAAGTAAGACATTTTTTAATAAGGTCAGTTTGCAGTAACTAATGCTAGAATTTCATAAGTGGGTTTTTGTATGACACTTACAATTATCAGCAGAGAAAATTCTAGATGCCAGTGTCTAGCTCTTCTTCCAGGGGATGCCTGGACTATAGCTGTTCTCTTTTAAAGCCAAGTGGCCTTGGTGAGCTGTAGGAGCTGAGGGCTGCTCTCTACTAAGCATCTGTCTGTGTTGTGCCTCCTGTGCTCTCCCAGTTGGGCAATGTTTAGTTTACGGGTAAAATTTAGTGTGTGGCTTCTACTCTCCTGCCTTGGGTAACCTCCAGTTTCTGTAATTACTCCCCAGAGCTTAGTCAAAGAGGAGCAAATCTGTAGTAAAAGGAGCTGGGAACCAAAGGTAGTGATCAGCGTGATACCTGCCAGTTTGCCCCACTGAGGACAAAGAATACTTGGACTCACTAGTCACGTCTGTAAATGTCCCCTTGCTGGACAGGAGAGGAAGGAGGAAACGAAAGACTTGGTCAGAGAATATTGAGCAGTAGGATGGAGAAGAGGGTGTGGATGGGGAGGGTGTGAGCAGAGGGGAGGACAGGGTGGAGACGGTGAAGGTGTGAGCAGAGGGAGAACAGGGTGGGGATGGTGAGGGTGTGAACAGAGGGGAGAACGGGGGTGGGGGAGTGTGAACAGAGGGGAGGACAGGGAGGAGATGGTGAAGGTGTGAGCAAAGGGAGAACAGGGAGGAGATGGTGAAGGTGTGAACAGAGGGGAGGACAGGGAGGAGACGGTGAAGGTGTGAACAGAGGGGAGGACAGGGAGAGACGGTGAAGGTGTGAGCAGAGGGGAGGACAGGGAGGAGATGGTGAAGGTGTGAACAGAGGGGAGGACCGGGAGGAGACGGTGAAAGTGTGAACAGAGGGGAGGACAGGGAGGAGATGGTGAAGGTGTGAACAGAGGGGAGGACAGGGAGGAGATGGTGAAGGTGTGAGCAGAGGGAGAACAGGGAGGAGATGGTGAAGGTGTGAACAGAGGGGAGGACAGGGAGGNGTGAAGGTGTGAGCAGAGGGAGAACAGGGAGGAGATGGTGAAGGTGTGAGCAGAGGGGGGACAGAGTGGAGGCGGGAAGGGTGTGAGCAGAGGGAGAACAGGGTGGAGGTGGGGAGGGTATGAGCAGAGGGAGAACAGGGTGGGGATGGTGAAGGTGTGAGCAGAGGGAGGACAGGGTGGGGATGGGGAAGGTGTGAGCAGAGGGAGGACAGGGTGGGGGGAAGGTGTGAGCAGAGGGAGAACAGGGTGGAGGCAGGAAGGTGTGAGCATGGGTCTCCCTGGGAGGGAGTCAGCAACTGGGGGCAGTCCGATTCGCCAACAGAACATCTCCTTGTTTCCAGCAGCCAATGAAAGGATAGAGCCCATGCTTCTTCCTCTCAGTTACTGTAGCAGGCGAAATAGGAAATGCCTCTGATTTTGGTCAAGTTGACTTCTAGACACTTGTAAATGTCACCAACTAAACAATGTGTCCTTTATGAAAGGTAAACCTCACTGTAAGACAAGTGCACAAACTCTGGACCATGCTGCTTTTTTTTTTCCTTTTGATTCCTGATTGTAACACATGCCTGTGGTTTGGGTGTTTTTAAATGTTTACATTTGTTTATTTACTTATTAATTAGTGTATGTATATATGTGTGTATGTAGTGTGTGTGTGTGTGTGTTAGCTGTGGAGGTCAGAGGACTACCTGCAGAAGTTGGTTCTCTCTCTACCACATTGAACTGAGGTATTGCAGGAAGTGCTTTATCCTGCTGAGCCATCTTGTAAGCCCTACCTTAAATTTTACGATTCTCTGTCCTGTATTTAAGTGGTATAGAATTATTCATATTATAGATTATTAAAAATTCTTAAATTATTATAAACAGCTTACAATAATGTTTAGCGAAATGGTTATTGTTATTGCTGTTATTCAAACTTAAAGGCAAAATTAAGGAACCTGAGTCAAAGCCATCAGACAGCAAACCTCTAGAAGTGTGCATCCTTGCACAAGTAAGTGCTGGTACTTGCCTCTGGCTAAACAGTGTGCAGAGCATCTCGCTTATTTTTAAATTTTCCTTTCACTTTCTCTTGGGCAGACAATTATCCCTATTTTCATAATGAAGAAACAGTATTTGGAAAGGTCACAAACTGATATGTGGCTTTTGCTCAAACCCACATTTACAAAGCTCTAGGGGCTACTGATTAAGCACCATGACAGTTTCAAGGCTGGTTCCCCACCAACGGAGTCTCTCAACACGTTATTGCTCATAAGATTATTTTGTTTGTTCATTTGAAGTAAGGTCTTACTCTGTAGCCTGGGCTGGCCTGGAACTTGCTCTATAAGCTAGGCTAGCCTTGGCTTATGCTAATCTTGCTTAGTCTCATGAGTTTCCTGCCTTCCCATGATTGTTTTAAAAATTGGTTTTTATTAGGGGCTCTATTTGTTATCCAGTAATCAAAGACTTCTTCTATCTTCAAATGAGTTTGTAAATTGTTCAAAAAGACAGGAGAAGAATGTTCAACAAGGGACAAACATTCAGTGCATGTTTGACAATGTTAGAAGCTACTGTCTTGATGTAGTGGTGAGATCAAGATTTTTATAGGAACCTGAAAACAAAAAGCACATTTATGGCATAAGTAAGAATCTGGTTTTTATTTCTTTTAATTATTTTTTGTAGTTAGATAATTCTCCCCCTGCCCCATCTCACCCTTTGACAAGAAATACATTGACACACAGCTATTTTGCCTTTCAGTTATTTCCTTAATACTTTTCAAGACAGAAACCCTATGCTGTGATGCCAGCAAGAGATGTAAGATCAGTCTAAGAGGAAGCGCAATATTTCAAGTCAGCTTCCATCAGGACCTCTCTTGTACCTTGTGCTCATCGGTCTAAAGATCCAAATGTTCTGAGATCCAGAGAAACAGATAAGATTTCTAATTATTATCTTGGTCATCAAGAAAAGACTCCATTATTCAGTGGCTTGTGTAAAGGGCAGGAAAATGTGTGATACCATATATTTAGACTAACAATATATGTACATATAAGCATATGCCACAAATACGCCCCAAAACTAAATCACTAGGAGTAAATACAAGTTCAGTAGTTTCTTTGTGACTCACACTGGGCTGTGCTAAAGCACAGAGTGCATATACACTGCTGTTTTGGTCGTTCACCTCCTCCGTAGTTAGCGAGATAGGAACCCGTGCAGGGCTGCTTCACTGGGCTGGGCTACAGCCGCACAGGTTCCTGGAGTCACACGCCCCTTTCATAGGTTGATGACCTGATAAAAGCAGAAGACGGGGACTCTAGTCCCGAGTGGGTCTCCAGAGTTGCTGCATTGGGTCGGTTTTACCCCAGGCTGCCTAATTTTACATGTAATGGGGAGTTCCTTCTGAGGCAAATGGGACAGCTATGTCAGAATACAGTCATGTATATGCAGAAGGGAGGAAAGAATGAATCAACTTAAGTCAATGTGTTAGTTGTGAGTCAGACCACTGCTTTTTTTTGTAGGCCATGTACAGACTTTTTGTCTGATTCTAGAGATGAAGGATCCACTACAGAAACTTGTGGGAGGATTTCTATCTGTAAAGGCCACTATAACAGATGCATAAAAACTCAATTTCCACTCTGTAAAGTAGGGCTAATAGTGTAATTGTACTTAGTGACATTGTGTGACTTAGAGAGAAAGTAGATGAAATATGTTCCCGGAATCCATCATGGAGTGTTAGTGGGTAGTGATGTTTCATGTGTATTTTAATAAATAAAGCTTGCCTGAAGATCAGAGAATAAACAGCCACATTGGTCAGCCTTACAGACCAGGCAGTGGTAACACACACCTTTAATCCCAGTAGCCACACTGGTTAGCTATAGAGGCCGGGCGGGGGTGGTGCACGTCTTTAATCCCAGCACTAGAGAGGATTATAAAATGGGAGGAGAAAGGTCTCAGCTCTGTCTCATTCTAAGGATTCATGGCAGCAGGATCGCTCTTTCAGTGTGAGATTTCTCTGTGGGAAGAGCTCTCCAGTGGCTGGCTGCTTTGCTTTTCTGATCTTCAGGTTGAACCCAGTATCTGTGTCTGGGATTTTATTATTCATGCTACATTAGTGGGTGTTCTAGCTACTTGTATTTTCATGTTATTACCAGTATTTCTATAATGACTGTAGGGAGCAAAGGCTAAAGCCAGAATTATACAGAAATTAAACTAATTGCAACAACTCGGTTGGATGTGAAGAGTATGGGTGTTGCACAAGTTCTAATTGGCCATAATAATAAAACCCCAGAGCCAGATATCGGGGCAAATGCTGAAAGTTCAGAGAAGGAAAGGAGCAAGCCACAGCTAACTCTTACCTTGATAACTCCTCAGCAGGAAAGGGGCCAACTTTCTGTCTTCTACCACCTTATATTCCTCTCTCCACCCAACCATAAAACTTTCTGTCTATCCAGACCTCCAGAACTTTATGATTAATTGGTGGTTATCTCTGCCCTCTGATCTTCAGGAAAGCTTTGTTTGTAGAGTACAAACAAGATATCACCATATTTCCCCTTTTGTCTAAAATTTAAAAAGGTTATAACTAATATAAGAAAAATATATACAATAAGTACAATAACTGTAACAACATATACAGTCAAGAATTACATTAATAATGACTAGTCCATAAACATTTGACAAATTCAGAGGAAATATTCCATATCTATCCTGTCTTGATTAGTTCAAAAGTTTGTACCTAATTCACTTTCTATTCTAACTTGCATTACCAAAACTATTTTTTAATGTCTCTCAACCTCATACACTTCACACCTCTTTAGTGAATTTCTTTTCTGAATCTGGTAACAAGGAAAACTATAACTAAAGTATTCAACTCCCTCAGAGACCTGAGAAGGAAATAATTTTACCTGAGTAAGCAGGAAGTGCAAGCAAGCGAATTCCAAAAAATGTGAGAAATGACAGAACCTGCTGGCTGCCTGGACAGTCACCCAAAGTTCCTCTGCAATGTTGGAGCATCCATCTTCGGCCTACAGGCCTAGCATATCTGACAGACCTTTCTGTGAAGCAGGACATTCTGAA
>LOJH01047803.1:2836-13141 GCA_001685095.1 Ellobius talpinus
ACACCCTGAACCTCACATAGAAGAGTTGCAGATCCGTTCTGAATATGATCTAAAAATCTCCTGCATGAGGATAAACTTTCATGTTACTAGAACTTATCCCCTCAATTCCATGCGTTAATATTTATTGACTTGTTCTCCTGCATGTCTTGTGCAAGTAATCACAATTATTGTAAGTTCAAGAGTGCATGGAAGCTATCTCAGAACACTCTGTTTTGCTCCAGTCCATCCTAATGCCTGGCTTTTAAAACTTTTCTGCATCCTCTTCCATAGTAGTTCTTTAGCAGAGGGGAGAAATATCTCATTTCTGGCTTACTATTGCACATACACATTTTCTATAGCTTAAACAGTTGTGAGTTCTTTTATGAACCAATATCCACTGCAAAATCAACTCCTATGATACTTTCTGAGAGCTGTATTAATCTACGTAGAGAACAAATATAAATTTAGAATGCAGTTCCATGCTATATCCATTGAGAAAATTAATACCATTAGGTTCACTCCCAGAGACTGTGAACTTCTCAACCATGGGTCCTTTATCAGATTTCTTATTCCAAGAATATTTTTCTTCTAGTAGATTATATTTTAAATTCAATCAGAAAGCTATGTGTGCTGCCATAATGATTGTAAAATCCTTCACTCATGGGTACAATAATTTGTTATCAGACAGTATTGCTCTTTACAGGACTCAAAATGGGGTTAGTCTGTTTATTTCTCATCCACTAAATCCCAGAGTGAACATATTATCTTCTAGTACTATGACACCTAGACACCAGAGAGGAGCTATTCTGGAATGTACTGAGTTTAGTTTTTTATGTCCTATAAACATTTTGTGTGTAGTAACATCAACAATAAGAACATATCTTCAGGTTCAGTTAGCAGCTAAGAGCAATATCAGGTGTCCTTGCTATCTTAGAAGTATCTGAATTCCTACTAGGCAATCCAAATTATTATGTGAATATCTAAAATCTAAAGAGACAAATGGCAAATATTTGAGGTAATAGTTTCTATTATGTTCCTTCTCAATTTTCAGCAATGAATTATGAAACAGTTAAAACAAATTGGGCAAATTTACTCCCAAATATCTAAATAAGTATTTAACCAGTAAATAAAGAACTTTAAAAAATAAACCCTGAAATCCTAGTTTCTATGTTATTACCAACTAGTTTTTCTTTTTATATTTTCAAAATTTTAATAACTGAATGTTTAGCCTAATAGCTTGTGTTTCGGTCTTTTATTTTGTTGACATTGCATAATGTAAATAAAAGTAGCCGTAGAGTGATTTTGGTAGGAATAGAAAGTACAAAACTAATGGCATTCCCAGAAACCCACAGACTACTGAAGACAGGGAAGAAGGTAGTGTTGCTGGTGTGCTTCACTTTCCTTTCTTTTTTTTTACAAATCCACTCTCCTATTCTTGCATCATCTTTGTTCCAGACCTCTTCCTTCAACTTCTCCCTCCTCTCTGTCCCCATCTACAATGAATCAGGAAGATCTTTTACTACAAACCTCCCTTCCATTCATCCTCTTAGCCCATCAAACAACTCCCACAGGCTTCCCTGGGATTCCAGCAGCCAAGATGACAGAGAAGCAAGTGGGCCAGCAAATATCAATAGCAAATATCAAATAGCAGGAAGGCAAATATCAGATCTTCGGTTCCTCCCTTTCCTACACATGGAATTGCAGGCTTATCTGTGCTCTGTGGGAGGCCACTTCTTATTTCCTCTTCTCATTCTTTGCATCCGTTTCCAGCAGACTAGTTAGATCCTGGTGGAACACTACAATATCCTCCATAAATAGACCCCCTCAGTCCTTCTCCTACAACCTAGATCACCTTTCTCTCTAATTGTCAGGTCATAATACCTAGGAATGCATTTTAACCCAAACTTCCAATGGCCATGCCCATCAGGACCCCAGAGAAAAGTTCTTACCAGACAATACAAAAAAAAGATACAATCTGTATATTTCCTCCAGATCCCAACAATACTTCCAAAGCAGGTATCGAGTTTGCAAAAAAATAGGTGAAGCAGAAGACAGAGTTATTAATATAGCCTTTAGAGGCACTGAAAAAGGAAATTATTGAGTCTCTTAAAGAAATGTGTGAAAACACAGAGAAAAACTGGAAGAAAATGAAAAAAAACTGTTGAAGTCCTAAAGGCAGAAATATCATCAATAAATATTTACTTCAAACCAAAGGAAATTTTGAAATGAAAAAATTGGAAAATCAAACAGGAAATCCAGAGAAAAGCCTCACCAACAGAATACGAGTGTCAGAAGAGAAAATCTTACACACTGAAGACACAATAGAAGAAATAGTCATTTCAGTAAGAAAAAAATGTTAAATCTCAAAAATGCCAGGAAACATCCAAAAAATATGGGAAGCCATTAACAGAATCCATTTGAGAATGCTAGTCATAGAGGACAGAGATAATACAAAGGTAAAGGCACAAAAAAATCTCCAAAAAAATCAAAGAATAAAATTCCCCTAACCTAAAGAAGTAGTTTCCCAACAAGATGCAAGAAACATTATACAGAACACCAAATACACTAGATAAGAATAAAAAACATTGAACATAGTAGACAAAACACTAAATGTGCAAAAGGAAGAATATAAGAGGTGCAAAAGATGTAGACAATGAAATTTGCATAAGGCAAACTATATTAGAAAAACATCTGACTGAAAAGTCAAAATGTTCTGTACAGATGTGCTGCAAATGTTAAGGGACAATAGATACCAGCCAAAAATACTATACCTAACAAAACTTTCAATTATCATAGATGAAGAAAATAGGTTATTCTATGATAAAACCAAACTTAACAATATCTATTTACACACTCAATCCATACGTAATTCTCTAGAAGGAAATTGCTGGTATACAGAGTTGAATAACACCCATAAAAACACAAAAAATAAGTACTTCTAGACTAGGAGATCCAAAAAGGAGAAACACACATACACACACCACTGCCACCATTACCACCATAACAATAATAACAACAACCTAATAACAATAACAACAATAATAGCAACAAAATAATGGGAATCAGCAAATACTGCATTGATATTTCTCCACATCAATAGTCTCAAATCCCAAATAAAAAGACTGACAGAATAAATATAAAAAACAGGATTAATCTTTCTCTTTTATACAAGAACCACCCTGTATCATCAAGGACATGCATCCCCTCAAATAAAAGGGGGGGAAATATATCCCAAGTAAATAGACCTGAGATTAAAGATAGTGTAACCATTTTGATATCTGACAAAATAGACTTCAAACAAAACTAATCTGAAAAGATAGAGAAAGACACTACATATTCTTCAAAGGAAAAGCCACAAAGAGGACTTTGCAATTGTAAATATTGAAGTACTAAACACAGGGGAACACAAGTTTATAAAAGAAACAAGACTGCAGCTAAATCACATCATGACCCTCACACAACAATAGAGGGATACTTCAATATCCCATTCAATTCCCAATATAGATATATCATTGAGACTAAAATCTAAACATGGAAATGTGAGGGATATCTGATGTTATAAATCAAATTAAACTAGCAGATATTTGCATAACACCAAAGAATATCCTTTTTCTCAGATTCTAAGGCAACTTCATCTAAAATTGAACACAGCAACAAAGTAACTAATTCAAGAAAATCTCAATACCAATCTTCTTCCTATCTGACCATAATGGATTAAAACTGAATATCAACAACAAGAAAAACAAAAGAAGGATTACAAATTCATAAAAACTGAGCAATTCACTACTAAATGAAAAATGTGTCAAGACATAGATAAATGTAAAACTTTCTAAAATGGTTGAAAATTAATACATAACAATCCAAACATTGAAAGCATTTAGTAGTAAGTTAAAGCAGTAATTGAACTGAAGAAAAATATGAGAGAAATTATTTTGTTGTTAGGAACTTAACAAAACATCTATAGTTTTACACAAAAAGAAGAGCTGCACCCAAAAGAATAAACAGCAAGAAATAACCTAGTTTTAAAACTAACAAAATAAAAAACTTGCCACGAAGAATTATTGAAACAAAGAATTGTTTCTTTGAGAAATTCAATAAGGTTAAATAACCCTTACCAAAATTAACAGAAATAGGAGAAGGAATATCCAAATAAACAAAATTAGAAATAAAAAGAGGTTCAAAAAACTTACACCAATACCATCCATAGAATCAAAATAATATCTTTGAGAATCTGTATGTCAACCAATTGGATAACCTAAGAGAAATGGGTAGTTTTCTTGATACATACATACCCCTTCCCAAAGTTAAATTAAGTCCAGATAATCATTTAAAACAGAACTATTCACTATCTCCTAGTGAAACATAGATGTTCACTAAAATTGTTCAAGTTAAAATGAATGAAAAAATAAATGACAAGGCCAAAAGTTTTTACCCCAGAATTTATCCAGATTTTCAAAGAAGAGTTAATGCCAATATTCTTTAAACTATATAGGGGGAACATTACTATTTTTAATAAGGCCACAGTTAATCTTATTCTCAATCCATTTAGACTCCAAAAAGTAGAATTATAGACAAAGTTGTCTTTGAATATTAATACAAAATTCTCAAAATCAATCTTTATCAAGTGAAAACAAGAACACTTAAAAACATTATCTATCATGATTAACTTGTCTTCATCCCAGAGATATAGAGATAGTTCAACACAGGCAATTTGATTAATGCAATACATCATATAAAAAAAGAAAGAGAGAAACACATAATTAACTCATGATATGCAGATAAGTCTTTGACCAAAATATACAATAGTACTTCAAAAATACATACAGATATTTGTAATATGAGGGACATACCTATTTTATAGAAAGCCCCTTGTCAAGATCAACTTAAATAGAGAATGGAGAAACTCAAAGCAATTTCAAAAATCAAGAATAAAATGACACTGTCCACTCTCTCCATATCTTTTTAATACAGTATTTGAAGTATTTTCTAGAGCAGAGAAACTTCTACAGGTGTTAAACACTTTCATTCAATGATTTAAATTATAAAATCAATGCTTTTATATACAATGACAAGTGTACTATTTTCTCAGTCCACTTGTCAATTGTATATAGGAAAACATCAAATTTGTATATCAGCAAAACCATTTTCTAAAGAGTCTCAAACAATATAGTAACATGCCTGTATAACACAAACCAAGAAGGTGAAAGATGTGTATGATAAAATCTGCACGTCTCTGAAGAAATAAAATTATAAAGATAGAAAAATCTCCCATATTGTGGATAAGAAATATAAACATAATAAAAATGCAATCCTACCAAAAACAATCTACTTATTCAATAAAATCCCCATTAAAATTCCAACACAACTCTTTACAAATCTTGAGAAGACAGTCTTCAACTTCATATGGAAACACAGACACACACAAAAAGGCAGGATATCTAAAACAAACCTGAATAATAACTAAACTTCAGGATTATCTTTATACCTCATTTGAAGTTTTACTATAGAGCTACTATAATAAAAGAAACATGGTATCAACACAAAAACAGATATTTGGAGGACTGAAATAAAATTGAAGATATAGACATAAATTGACATACCTATTGAGACCTGTTTCATTATAAAGAATGCAAAAATATTCTTGGGATAAAAAACCAGTAGTATCTTCAAAGAATAATGCTGTTTAAGCTTGAATGCTGCATATAGAAGAATCTAAATAAATGCATACTTATTACTGTGTACAAAACTAAACTATAATTAGATCAAAGAAAGAAAAATAAAGCCAGATACAGTATACATAATCGAAAAGGCATTGGGGAATAGCCTTCAACTCATTAGCACAGGAAAATACTTTCCAAACAGGACAGACTTAGTTTGCGCAATTTGATTCACAAGTAATAAATAGGACCACCTGAAACTGAAAAGCTTCTGCATGGCAAAGGTAACTACCATTCAGCCAAAACTTCAGCCTATAGAATTGGATTTTTTTTACCAACTACACATCCCAAAAATGGCCATAACCCAAAACATACGATGAGCTTAAAACACTAGGTATCAAGAAAACAAATAACCTAATTAAAATGGTTTAGATTTAGATGTAGAATTCTCAAGAGAGTAAGCTCAAATGACTGAGAAACACTTAAAGAAATGTTCATATTCCTAGCCATCATGGAAATGCCCAAAATACTACTTTAAGATTTCATCTTACACCTGTCAGAATGTCTAAGATCAACAGAACATGTGACAGCTCATACTGGCAAGGATATAGATTTAGAGGAACACTAATACATTGCTGTTATGAGTGTGAACTCTTATATCCACTGTAGAAATCAGTGTAGCAGTTCTTCAGTAAAATGGGGACTGATCTTCATCAAGACCTAACTATATGACTCTTTGGTATAAACCCAAGGACATTTCATATTTCCAGAAATACTTTCCATTTACATTGTTGTTCTCATCAAAACAGCCAGAAATTAGAAACAACCTAGATGCCCCACAACAGAAGAATTAATATAAAAAATGCAATAGACTTGCACAGCAGAGTATTACTCAGTCATTACAAAAAGGATATAGTGAAATTAACAGTTAAATGGTTTGAACAAGAAAAAAATATCCCATGAGGTAACCAGACCCAGAGAGACAAAATATACTATGTATTTGCTTATATGTGCATAATAGCTGTTAGGTCAATGATAACCAAGCTAAAATCAGAGAAGCACAGAAGTTCAGTATAGAGCAAAGGAGTAGGAAGGCTGTTACATATACATAGAAAAATGGAAATAAAATTTATGAATGAATGGTGGGGAAAACTGGAATGTTGTGGGATCCCCTTGCTCTTTCAGCCAATAGCCTTTAAGATACCAGCTCACTTGGGTGTGGTCTCATACTATAAATGCAACTGTAAAGCCTGTGCTAGCTCTTTTGCTTCTGGCTCCCTCTTATGGCTGCTAGATGCTGTTCCTGTTCCCTATTCATGGAGAGGACTGTGATCTAGGACAGGGATCTGAAAGTCTCCCCTAAATAAATAAACCTTTATTTTATATAACTCTGAACTAGTATGGGAATATTTTTTATCTTCCACCATCATCTGGCACCAGAACATAAGGACAATTCCACACTTTTTGGCATTGTTCTGCCAGCTGCTTGGCACATTTGGGCACTGACTTTCCAGTCTATGTCTTTAGCTGGCCCTCAGACTAATCAGGTTGGGGCTCAGCACTCCCTGGCTTGTGACCCTCATGCCAGCCCACACACTGCTGCCTGTGATCCCTGTGGGGCACACAGTCCACAATTTTCACTGATGGATATCTTTGGGTTTTCACTTTATCCTGGGCCCCAACTTTTGGAATCATATGATTGCCTTAATAAGTCTTCTTAATTTGTTAAATAAAGTATATTTTTTAGTACCTGAGTAAAGAAGAAGTGCTGTTTGCTTCTAGCATGTCTTGGCCATGTGGCTGCAACTGTGACACCTGCTGGCCAAGAATGATTATTATACCTACTTGATTCATTGTAATTACTTTATGACAGGTAAGATCTGAAAAACATCAAAAAAAGACTGATAACATCCAGGGGGTCAATTATTATCTTACTTATATTATGGAAGTTATTGTGCAAGACCTATGCTATTTTCCTTCACTCCATTTGATTCTAGAAAATAGCTTTGCTTTCAATATTTTCTCACTAAAATTTGTTCAATACAATGGAGAGGGATAACATCAATTTGACTAAACATTCTGAAAGAGTTTGTGCTATTGAATCTTACTCAGAAAAACCATCTGGCACAAAGTATCCTAATGTAGTCAAAGAACATGCATGGGAACCAATACGTAGGAGCATCTAAAAGAAATAAAACAAAAAATAGTTTTTTTATGAGATACATTCATCATTTGTCAGGGAAATGCTGAAAACATGTGCTTCAAGCACTAAGGCCACCCCACATAATTGGCTTCACTTAGTCTCAGCAGTCCTAGAAAATGGACCTCAGGTGCATTGGAAATGTTGGAGAGAAGAGGCAAAATTTTAGAGCAACAGAGGAAAACAAAAGGATTTGAGATGTCCCAAGATCAAATTCTTGGTAAGAGTCATTACTCTGGTCTTCAGAAACAGGCTCACTATAACAAACATACCTTGTTCCTAAGTACAGAGCAGCTTTCAATGCTTGGGACAGGGTTCAAGAACAGGAAAGAGAAATGAGTCACATATAAGGATTAAATAGGATCATAGAGAACCCTTTACTGACTTCTTACAAAGATTAACAAAGTCTGTACAATTAGCAGTGACAGACCCTGAAGCTAGAGATGTACTAATTGAATCCTTGGCTTTTGAAAATGACAACTTAAAATGGAAGAAGATCCTTGGTCCTTTAAACGTGAGATCAGGACCCATTGGTGAATGGATCTTTCATACAATGAATGTTGAAAAATTTGATTATACTACTGAAGCTTGGGTAGAAAAGGCAATTTCCAATAGAATGAGGGGACAACAAAATGCCTAACGTTTAAATTGTGGAAGAGTAGGACATCTCAGAAGGGACTATAGACAAGATATTCCTAGGAATAATGTATCATCTAAGAATGGCAAGAATAGGAGGAGCCAGCCTTCTGGTAAATCTAGGAGGTATGGCAAAGGCTGGCAATGGACTAATGAATAAAGGTTGACAAGAGACAGAAAAGGCTGGGATACTCGCAGGCTCCAATGTCAAACAAAACCCAGTTATTCCCAGTCATTGTTGCGAAAATGTCTCACCAGGAAAATTAAACAATCCAGTGCCTATTGTAAAAAGCCATACTGTTTGGAATAATGGAATAGAACTGGAGAATGAGTAAAAATTCCAGTAGGAAATAGGAAACATATATTTTGGCAGAGTTCTATAAATGATCAAAAACCAAAGCTAAGACTGCATATAAATGATATTTTAATTGAGGGATTACTAGACACAGGTGTGGACATGACTATCATTACTCCAGAATCTTGGCATCCAGATTGGCCTATTTAAGAGGCAGATATTCAATTTCTAGGAATAGGAACCATATCTCAAATAAAACAAAGCATGAGGTGGGTTCAATGCATATGGCCAAAAGGACAGAAAGGAAGGCTGAGGCCATTTGTAGCTAATATTGCAGTGAATTTATGGGTCAATGACCTATTGCAGCAATAGAATACCCAGGATAACATTCCTGCAATCCAAAAAACTCATGCATCTGGTATGGATATTATAAGATATTATAAGCAAAGTCACCAGCCATTCAGGCTTTAAAAGAACACAAAGCAACTAGTAAGTCTTAAGAGGTACTAACAACCTTGCTGTTAAAATGGTTAACTGAAAATCACATATTGGTTAAACAATGGCCTTTAATGACAGACAAACTGCAGGCTTTAGAACAGCTGGTACAGGAGCAACTAGCTTCTCAACATACTGAATAATAAGTTAGCTCTTGGAATTCTCCTCTATTTGTTGTTAAAAAAATTCTGAAAATAAAAGGAGTCTGGTGATAGATCTAAGAGCTTTCACCAAGGTTATCCAAGCTATGGGCCCTCTACTTTCTGGAATTCCTCTGCCTTCTCTATTATGAAAAGGAAAGCCTCTTACAGTTATTGATTTAAAGGACTGTTTCTTCTCTATATCTTTACAAGAAAAGGATTAAGAAAAAATTTGTTTTTACAGTGTCAACTTATAAAAATTATCAGCCTACTAGGAGATATCCATGGACCATCCTTCAACAGAGAATGCTCAAAAGTCCCATGCTGTGCCAATACTTTGTAAATCAGTCATTGGAAATAATATGCAAATAATTTTCTAAGTCTATAATTTACCATTATATGGATGACATTTGGTTATCTTACTCAAATGCAGATACTTTAGAAAGAATTTTTGAAGGAATAAAAAACATTTTGCCTAAATGAGGATTACAAATTGCTCYTGAAAAAAATACAAAGAGGAGATTCTGTCAATTACCTAAGGTTCAAAATATGTTCACAGAAAATTAGAACACAAAAGGCACAAATTAGGAGACACCAATTGTGGACTCTTAATGACTTTCAAAGTTTGTTAAGAGATATTTTCAGTCTATGACTGGCTGTTTGGATAACACCTTACCTAATAGTTCATTTAAATAAAACCTTAGATAGTGACAAAGACTTAAATAATACCAGAGCATTAACAGTTGAAGTAGATAAATAATTGATGGTCGTTGAAGAGAAATTACAGGAGACACATGTAGATAGAGTGAATCCAAATCTTAATTGTTTTCTAGTCATATAGCCTTCCATAATTTCCCCTACAGGAATTTTAATGCAGAGGGAAGATATTATCTTATAATGGAT
>LOJH01047809.1:0-10411 GCA_001685095.1 Ellobius talpinus
ATAGATAGATAGATAGATAGATAGATAGATAGATAGATAGAGATGATAGACAGATAAAGCTTTTTAAAAGCTGACATGAAACTAGAAAACAACCATCAGGGAATTGGATATGGAAGCCGTGAGAACAACAACATGACTCAGAGTCTACTTCAGGCCCTACTACAGAGTTTGATAGGCAGGAGCCAACCCTATTCCATATCCCAATGCCCCCCCACTCCTCCTGTGATTATATGCCAACAGAAATAGCACCTCTTTTCTGTATATAAAGGTTTCAGTTTCCCAAACTTCCCCCAAGCCAACACGATTGATACATGATTACTGCAAATCCTACTTTAGCCATTAGCACTACCTGGCCAAACTGTACTTCAGTTCTCCACTTGGGCCATCCTCCCACTCCAACACCATAAAAGTGCCAGCCTGCAAGAGAAGTGTGCTCTCTTGTGAAGTGAATCTTTTCTTACAAGGGAGCTGCCTCCTCCTCTTTCTTTGCTTCTCTAAGAAGGGAGGTTAAGAGAAGATAATGGATATTAATATAATCAAAGTGCAATATGAGTGCTGGCAAGATGGTTCAGTGTGTAAAACTGCATTCCCCTAGTCCTCACAACCTGAGTTCAATCCCAAGGAACTCCATGCTGAAGGAAAGAACCAACTCCTGTATGTTCATCTCTCACCTTCACATGAGTGACAAAGCATGTAAACACAAACACATGGACATGCATATGAAATAAATCAAGTATTTGAATGTAAAATTTAGCATATGCATATATGAAACTGTAACAACGAAACTATTTTATACAATTAATACTTGAAGATTTAAAAAATCCTTTCCTCTCTATTTGTGCCATCCCCAGATTATGTCACAGTCCTTACCCAGTGCCAATAAAACTGAAAATAACTTCTTACATTGAAATACTTTGAACAAAAATTACACTTTAAAGTTGTTGCCCTCACTACAGTCTGACTTTTTTTTTGATCAAGATAATGCCAATGCTCTGTGTTGGTAGTAGCCATAAACTAACTTTTGTCTTTTGAAAACATTGTGTTGATGGTGTCTGGTGCATCTAAGATGAACACTCAAATATTCATATCTAATAACACAACAAAAGTTTTCAGAAGTTTGTCTCTGATGGTATTTCAGGTTTTTCTCAAATGTTTTTATTTCTCATTTGGCTTGACATCCTCTTGGTTATTTTCTAGTGTAAACTTGAATCAAACCTCCTCCATGAACTCTTCTCCTAGAAGTTCACACCATGATAGCCTGTAGGTGGAGACGACTGCTTATTCGTTTCCCAACTGCTCAGACCCGAATAATCACACAGAAACTATATTAATTACAACACTGGTTAGCCAACAGCTTAGGCATCTTTCTAGCTAGCTTTATATCTTCAATTAACCTATTTCTATTAATCTTTGTATTGCCACTAGGTTGTAGCTTATTTGTGCTGGCATGTTACTCCTTTGGCAGCTACATGGTGTCTCCTTGACTCTGCCTACTCTCTCTATATCTNCCCAACTGCTCAGACCCGAATAATCACACAGAAACTATATTAATTACAACACTGGTTAGCCAACAGCTTAGGCATCTTTCTAGCTAGCTTTATATCTTCAATTAACCTATTTCTATTAATCTTTGTATTGCCACTAGGTTGTAGCTTATTTGTGCTGGCATGTTACTCCTTTGGCAGCTACATGGTGTCTCCTTGACTCTGCCTACTCTCTCTATATCTCTGTTCAAATTTCCTGCCTGGCTTTACTCTACTAAGCCATTGGCTGAAACACCTCCTTTAATAAGTAATGGTAATAAAACATATCCACAGCATACAGAGGGGAATCCCACATCAATGACCTGTTCCATCTATAATCTCTGGAGGCATTTCAGGCTGAAGCCATCAGCAATGATTTACCATTCTCCAGATGCACATACTCCTATGCTTACCTTAGACCTGGAATCTCCTCCTCTCATTCCTTTGCTTGCTGGTCTCACTTGCCTTTCAAGGGGACATTTGAATGTCATGTCTCCTGATCTTTGAAAATCTGATGAGTATCTCCTTCTTCTAGAGTTTTGTATTCTCTTCCTCAACCCCTAAAGCATCCTGTACTCCAACAACACATCAAAACGATCATCACACTCTCATATGTCTGTGTGTCTTTCCTCCTCCAGAGGCTGGAGTCCCTTGAGGACTGAGATGTGAATCCAAAGCACCTACCAGAGTATCAGGTGCAGGGTTAGCATCAAAAGAGGAGGCTAAGTTGAAATAAAATGAAAGTTAATATACTTACTTCAACCTCCAAAGCTAGTCTGGCCTTTACAGAAAAAGCCTCAGTTCCCCAAAATTGTGTTCTTTCTACTGAACATAATTCATTAATGTGCAATTGTGATTTCACTTATGGAACCCCATCAAGTTTTTTGTTTGTTTGTTTTTGTTTCTTTGTTGTTGTTGGTGGTGGTGGTGTTCTTTAATTCTTTGTTTGTTTGTTTACCATTAATCCATAGGTTGGTTAAAACAAGGTGTTCTCATCAGACTCCCCATTTTTGCACTGGTCCTGAACAACCCAAACTGTGCCGTAATTCTGGAGTAACGTGAGCTGCACTGCTCCTTACCGTCCAGTCAGCACATCAGCTGCTATTCGATGTAAACGTTGTCAATGGAGAGGAATGGAGAAGGCAAGCACGGGGGTATAGTGCTGTAGCCCCCAAACTCCAGAAGCTGAGACAGGAGGAGCTCAAGTCTGAGGCCAGCCCAGGGGAAGAGGAAGTAGGATGAGTGCGCAATGCGGTCGGGAACAATCTCTCTGTCAGCGCGACAGAGCACGGACAAGCGTGGAAGGACCTGTCACTTCACCTGCGGCAAAATGGAGGATGCCTGAGAGAACATTCGAGAAAAAAAAAGACTACAAACTGATGAACTCTTTGGAAATACACTGCATGATCCGTCAATGGCAGAAAAGAGATGAAATCAGGAGTCTCCTTGAGCAATTGGTTTTTTGCAGTTGGGTGGGTTTTTTTTTAAGGAAACCATACCGAAATTGTTAAAAAAAGAACTTGAGACACAGAACATTTCAGCTCCCTGAGACCTATTTCTCAGAATTTTCAGATTCTGAAATTCAGAAAAAAAAGAAAATTAACTGGAATTAAAATCTTTTCAATGTAAAAACAGTCCGTGGCTTCTTTGGTTGTAAAAACTTGGAGATTATGTACCTGGAACAAGACCTTCATAATGAGAGAGCTCTAAAGAGCATCAGCCATCATCTCTCAATCTACTTTCTCCATTATCGCAGCCAAAACAACTGGATCGATTATTTCAAAGGTCAATAGTGTCAAACTGCCTTCTAAATGTTCGTGTTTATGCACACGGATTAGTGCTGCTCTCAGCCTTTGTCAGAGATGCTGCCGCTTGTACTGGGCAGTGTTTAGTGCAGACACTCAAAATGGGTCAAAGTGCTAAGAATAAGCACGCACTCAACCTTGAGTGACAGATCTGTATCGTCCCCTCCAAGATTCAGGGAATGCTGCAGAAACGGGGGCAGAAGAGATGCAACAGTCAAAGAATGAGAAGGAGAGCTGTGAGATGATGTCTTCCAGATATGACGTCTTCCGCATATGACGTCTTCCGGATATGACATAGCCGTCGCACCCATGAACTCAGAGCAGAAGTTGTAACTGTCCAAGGCCTATACACACTTACCCATTCAGAATGGGGAAAGGGCTCCTGAGGCTCCACCCCTCTTCTGAGCAGTGAATGCTGCTGTTGAAGGGGAAGTCAGACTCTTCCGCAGTGTGGCCCCTCACAGTGTGTGTGTGTGTCTGTGTGTCTGTGTGTCTGTGTGTGTCTGTGTGTCTGTGTGTGAGTGTGTGTGTGCGTCTGTGTGTGTGTCTCTGGGTGTGTCTCTGGGTGTGTGTGTATGTCTCTGGGTGTGTGTGTCTGTGTGTGTGTGCGTGCGTCTGTGTATGTGTGTCTCTGTGTTTGTCTCTGGGTGTGTGTGTGTGTGTCTCTGGGTGTGTGTGTCTGGGTGTGTGTGTGTGAGAAAGAGTGTGTGTGTGTGTGTGTAAGAGAGTGGGGAGGGAGAAATTGTGAAATGGGAAACTAACTTTAAAGTCCAATTATGTGTTGTCTTAGAAATAGAACGGCTCACCCTTGAATAGGGCTTGCTTATTGCTCATAATTCCAACTGAAAATAGCAATTTGACTAGATTGTAATTTATGGCAGTTTATGGATACAAATATTACTAAAAATTCTAGTAAAAATTGCACCTATCACAGCAAACTAAGGACACTTCACCACTACAAAGAAACACTCAAGGTGTTGTAGATTTCAAATTACTCAGTTTTCCAAATCCTGTGTACTGTCCCCATATACACAATTGTTTTCAATTTAGTTGTGTGGTTCATTGACTTTGATAGGTAACCAACAAGATTGCATCTTAATCTAAGAACTGTTGTTAATAATTTTAAATATACCTTAATCACCTGTTATACACACAATTTTTGAAATTTTAAACACACCTCTCTTTTCTCTGTACTCTCTTTGAAATTGTATAAATGTTTTGTTAGAAAGGTTAATTCTGAGGTGTTAAGCAATTTACCTCAATTCCATGCAAAAGGTCATGAGTGAGAATTCAAATAAAGGAACCTGTTAATGAAGCTGTTGGAATTGAAATGAGGGTCACAGAAGATGTGAGGATGTGGCAAGTTTGTAAGTGGACCTCAGCAGAGGGAGGAGTAAAAAGAAAAGCAGAAGAACTGAGAAAAATTTGTTCCTCCCTAATGCCTAAGACTGGAAGAATTACACCAAATTAATAATTATGAAAATAAATAAGCAGTGAATTCCCACATGGGCATATCATATTGTATCTCATTCTTCATAAAGAAATAAGCCTCTCCTAAAGCCAACTTGTTTAACCCTGCTATGGATCTTTCCGTCTCCCACTAAAGCCAGCCTCTCCCTTTCTGCTGGATCTGTCCTCTGACTAGTTACACATGCTGAAGATTATCTCACCTTACAGAAACTCTGCCACTCTCCAGCACTCCGTTTTTCTACTGCCCTTTACAGTGAACTACTCTCTCGAAATAGCTTCCTAGGCCCACAGTTTCCACTTCTCACCCTCTACTGAGTAAATCACACCTCTGTGGCCTCGGGGACCAATATGTCTTTCAGCATCTGAACAATATACTAAATCCAAGGAAGGAATTTTAGAGTTCAGTCTGTCTGACCGCACATGACTTTCCAACCAGCTGGCTCATTCCACCCATGCAGCTACAACAAAATACCGTGGACAAGGTGTTCCTGGTGTTGGCCTCATTGTTGTCTTGTTTTCATTTTTATTATTGTCTTTGGCTTTTGGTTTTCTGAGCCAGAATAGCATGTGGCCCAGGCTGGCCCTAAGAACACTGTGTAGCTGATGATGACAGTCACCTCCTCATTTTCTTGCCTCAACTTCCAGAGCGTTAGAAAAGCATATACCGCCATGTCTGGCAGTGGAGCAGTTTATGAATCAAGATTTCTTTCTCCTTCAACTAAGGCGTTAGAAAATCTGGTGATGTCTGGTAACATCTTGCTGTCTGTTCTTAAGATGATGTCTGTTGTGTGCTACAGAATGGGTGAATACTGAATCCTCCCATGAGGAAAGGATGGGAAAAGCTTGCTAGTTTCCTCAAGCCCTTTTATAAAGGCACTGACTTTTATAAAGGCTGTGACTCTGCCTTCACTTCCAGAGAGACCCAACTTTTAACTACTACTACCTTAAAAATAAAGAACCAGTAGATGAATTTTAGAAGACTCCTATATTAAAACTACAGAAGATTCATTGACATCTCACTAGCCTGCTTTTCCCTGGTTTCTCTAATTAATTTTTTCGTCTGGGTCTTACTTATGTAATGTAGACAAGCCTGAGACTCACTAAGTATCCAATAGACATGATGATGCTGAAAGCTAAGGATGGATGTAGGTAATACAAGGAACACCAAAATAACTCAGACATGTCCCTTGAGTCTACTTCTGCAGTCACTCTCACTGACTCAAGACTATCACCTGCCATATTTTAAGAACCTCCCATGTAGTCTCTATCTCCAGTTATTTTAATCTTCCATAATTTATACAATATTTTTCAGTATCTTCACTGGAAACTATGATGGCATCCAAACACCCTGGCAGAGATTTAAAATCCTTATGCACACAGGAGAATTTCCTAGGCATTCAGTGGGCAAACTTTATCCCACATATCTTGACACTGATCACTTTTGATGGAGCCACCATTCTTTCCCAATTTCCAGGTGATGTTGGTGTGCAACTAAAGTTGAGAAACCTCTTGTCTGCCAAATGAAAGTAAACATCAGAGGACTGTATTTGAACCCCTTGACAACTAGGTAACACTCTGTAAAGGAGCCATTGCCTCCTGTCTCGTAGCCTCCTATTTTTTCCTTTACCAATACAATACTAGTTACTACAACCATGTCTGGTGGTATTTCTCATCCTTGTTAGACCTTAAAGCCTGTGAATGGCAAAACTCTGCCGTTCTTATCTGTCCCCATAACTGTCAAGTACAGTGATGAAGGAATAGCAAATGCTGCTGGTGGCTGATATGGAGTGTAGATAAATGCTTGGAAAGAGAATAAATGCTTGGAGAGAGTGAATGGCCTGGGGAATGAGCTCAGGGGTAAATTCTGAATCAGTCTATCTCAAAGCTAAATCATCAAGAATAAAAACAAAAGCTCTTTATACTAATATGTTCCCAAAAGTTCCTTGTGTGAGGCCACTTGTTTGTTCCCAACTGCCCAGAACACGAAATAATCAGACAGAAACTATATTATTTGCAATACTCTTTGGCCAATAGCTTAAGTGTATTGCTAGCTAGCTCTTATATCCTAAATTAACACATCTCCATTAGTCTATGCATCACCACGAGGTCATGTCCTACCAGAAAAATTTCCGCAGGCTCCAGTGGAGGCATCTGTCCCCAGTGGCAGCTACATGGCTTCTCCCTGACTCTGCTCCCCCCCCCGTGTGTGTCTTTCAGCCTGGCTTATTCTGTTAAGCCATTGGCCCAAAGCAGCTTCTTTATTAACCAATAAAAGCAANTTATTTGCAATACTCTTTGGCCAATAGCTTAAGTGTATTGCTAGCTAGCTCTTATATCCTAAATTAACACATCTCCATTAGTCTATGCATCACCACGAGGTCATGTCCTACCAGAAAAATTTCCGCAGGCTCCAGTGGAGGCATCTGTCCCCAGTGGCAGCTACATGGCTTCTCCCTGACTCTGCTCCCCCCCCCGTGTGTGTCTTTCAGCCTGGCTTATTCTGTTAAGCCATTGGCCCAAAGCAGCTTCTTTATTAACCAATAAAAGCAACACATATACAGAAGAACCTGAGCAGCCTTTCATCAACAGTTCTTGCCTGAGAAAATAAGAATATAACCTCTTGGAGCACATATGCTAATAAACTAAATAAAATAATTTTCCTGATCTCAGTTAGGAACCAACCCCCTTACCCCAATACACATGAAAACTGCGCTTTCAATTAGAGCTCCAACGATCCCTGCCCTTACTCTAGCTCTGTGAAGATAATTTGTCATGATTAAAGGAATATGCTCCCTAGTACAACAATAATCTCAGCTTTGCTTCATCAACAGGTTAGTGTATGGTCTTTAGGGAGAATTAAGAATCAACACCTGTGCTCTTTTCTCACGTTATTGTGTATTTTCTCACGTTATTGTGTATTTTCTCACGTTATTGTGACATTAGCTGTGTTGTCAGAGGTCACTCAACATAAACCAAGTAAAGGGATGCTTGGGTCCCAAGTTTTCCTCACCGCCTCTACAGCTCATTCTATCTAAGGATCCCAGCGCATTTCGCTTCTGCCAAAAACATGTACATTATGTGATTAACAGCACCACTTCTGGAACTCGCAGAGGAAGGGATTTCATCACTCCAAGAACTGCTGTCAAACTGAGCTCCGCATACTCGGAGTTTATCATAGCGTTACACAAGAGCAGCGTTCTGGGAAGGCTCTGATGACAATTACAGCCATTAAATGTGCTGCTAGCTTCCTAATTAAGAGCTGAAAAATGTCTCCCAACTGCTGATTTCTCTATTTGACTTCATTAGAAAAATCACACATGGATGGATTCATAATTACTCTTAAATTAAAAGCACTTGTTTATTAATGTTACCAAACTGGGGAGTGATACACCCTCTATGGTATGTCACTCTGGGAGACTGTGAGGCAGTTCATCTCTATTAATTACATAGAACTTTCACATTTTGGATTCTAAATGATACTAATACTTTTATGAGTGTGTAGTGTTCTATTTTGTGCTTTAAAGGGAGAGAAAATGTTGTCTATTGCTCCTTACTTAACAAATGGGGAGATCAAAAAACACTACTCAGCTGAAAAAGAAAGGATTGCTGAGAGTTCAAGTCCAGCCTTGGCTAACTTGTCTCAAAAATAAAAAACTCAGAAAAAGTTAATACTGTGTTGAAAGACTGTAAAGAAAGCTGCTAGACTTTAATAAAATCTGGTTACAAAGCAGATCCACATTCAAATTTCCGTCCCAGAAAATAAATGTGATGTTGGTTTTAGATGTGTTCTTTTGCCAGTTAGTGCTGCCTGGGGGGTCAAAGACACAAAGGAAAGGTTCGGAATTGCACAGCTTTCTTTAGAGATTACCGTGCTTCTGAGGCTACCCCAAGCATAATTGGCATGTGCATTTCATCAGGCAATTTTTGGTTGTCATTTCAAAAGTTGAAGATCAAGTTTTGAACTTTTATGGAGACAAGGCTAGTCTTGTACTCCTTATTATCCTACTTCCACCCTTCAAGAGCTGGGATAATGGGCATTTGCCTTAGTGCCTGCTTATACCAGCTGACACTTTTTAAATGAGCAATATATGGACAATGAGATGGCTCAGGTTAAAAGCACATGCCACCCAGCCTGACAATTTGTCAGTTCAATCTCACACTACAACAGGTTATACTCTGACGTCCACATGAGTGTCCTAGCACGTGCAAATAAATAAATGGAAACAGGTGAGGAAAATGTGAGGCTTTCTATGAACTTTTAGTAACTGTTTTATTGTAGTTAAGATTTCCTAAAACTGAAGCCAGGCATGGTAGCCCATGCATATCATCCCAGCAATGAGGAGGCAGAAGCAGGAGGATCAGGAGTTCAGGACCAGGCTAGGCTACATAGAAAGACCTTGTCTAAAACAACACAAAAAGGGAACAAACAAACAAAAAGGATTTCCTGAAAATGGATTTGTAATTACTGAAGCAGATTCCATAAAAAACAATTCTGTTATCTACTAGAGGCTCCTAATTTGTGCCTAACACACCCAGAATAATTTATAAAATGTTGCGAATTGGAGAATACAATTACATGATTATTAAGACCAGGAGGGTGCAAATCAAGGCAAGTGTACTCATTGTATGGAAAACAATGCCCCTCAGCAGTGACCACAGGTATCCTAGCAACACAACAGTGCTTCACCAATGACAAAGAGAACATGGCAGTTAAAGAAAATAAGTTCTCCCTTTCTGTACTCCATTCTTGTCTCTGCTACTAATTTATAGTCCCGCTAAATCACAGTACACCTTCCTGACTCCAGTTCTCTTTCCATAGCATTAAAGGAAATGTAAGATGTTAGCAAGAAGAGCAAAGGGTCAGACTAGGTTGAGAAATAGGAAATAAACCCAAACCTCAGAAGAAAGGCCACTGTCAAAAAACTCAGACTGCCCTGAGTGACCAACACGGCCTTTCTCGGAGCACTACTTGTCTTTGGGCAGTGTTCAGGGAGCAGCTTCTACCTTCTCTTTATAGAGTATTGTTTTCAGATATGGTGGCTCAGGCTCATGCCTTAACACTGAGGAGGTAGAGGAAGGAGGATCAGGAGTCAGGGTTATTTCGACCTTAAAAGTGAATGGAAGGAAGAAAGGAGGAAAGACAGGAAAGAAGGAATGGAGGGCCAGAGGGACATTGGCCCTGTTTTCTTTATTTTATTACTTTCTTTTGCATTAATAGTGAGATAATTTTAGACAAAAATAAGGAGCAAGAAAGAAGACTCTAGTGCCATGTCAATTAACCCTTCAGGTCCTTGTCCCTAAATATCTGCCCAGCTCTTTGTACTACTCAGCCCTAGGAAGGGTAAGCTGTCTCCAGGAAACTGGCACCACTCACACCTCCTGCACCCCAAACCTACCTACCTGCAGAAAGCAGAACAGCTCATAACATTTGGAGTCTGTTCCTGGAAACTCTATCTGGAACACAGCTCATGATAACTGTCATCAACAAGCAGAGACAGAAATTAGAACCTTCACACTGCACTTTAAAGAGAGCCAGTGATGTAAGAAAGCAGCAGACTGACAAGAGAGAGAGAGAGAAAGAGAGAGAGAGAGAGAGAGAGAGAGAGAGAGAGA
>LOJH01047811.1:2002-13140 GCA_001685095.1 Ellobius talpinus
AGAAGAAAACTTTCCCAACCTAAAGAAGGGTATCCCTATGAAGGTACAAGAAGCGTACAGAACACCTAATAGACTGGATCAAAGAATAATCAAAACCTAAAGACAGATATTAGGGTTTAAACTGAAGATCAGAAAAGCAAAGCACACAAGCCACTAGAGGATTCTTACCTCTACCAAGGCTCAGACAAACAAAGGGGTGATCCTGGCCTCAGTGTGACTGCAGATTGCAATGTTCCCCACTAAACCTCAGACAGTAGATTGTGAACCTGAGTTCCTGTCTCCTCCTGTTTTATATCCTTCTCTATTTTTGGGATTAAAGGTGTGTATCGCTATTACCCAGGCTCTATAGCTAAGGAGAGTGGCTGCTAGGATTAAACATGTGTGCCACCACTGCCTGATCAGTATATTTGACTAGAGCGGCTACCTTTGCACTTTGACCTTCAAGCAAGTTTCATCTACTAAAACACAGATAAAATATCACTATATTTTCCATTTTTTGTCTAAAATTAAAAAGATGGCCAAAACTAATTTAAGAAAAATTATATATAATAAGTACAATAGCTATATATTATATACACAGGTAATAAATGCATCAACAATGTCTAGTTGATTGGCATTTGACAAATTGAGAGAAAATAGTCTTATCTACCCTATTTTGGTGATTCCAAAGCCTTGTATCTAATTTATTTTCTATAATAACTTGCATTACTTTTCAAAATTATATTTTGATATCTTTCAACCTTATACACTTTACATTTCTTTAGGGAATTTCTTTTCTCGGTCTTAAGAACAAGGAAAACTATAACTATAAAACTATAACTATGTAACTGTAACTATCTAGTCTTCAACTACCTCTGATGTGGGAGTCCCCTTTGTCTGCTGTCATTACCCTTAATGAATAAAGAAACTGCCTTAGCCTGTTGAGAGGGTAGACTTAGGTAGGCAGGGAAGACAGAACTGAATGCTGGGAGAAAGAAGGGCGGAGCCAGGGAGATGCCATGGATCCGCTGGCAGAGTTAGACTTGTTGGAACTTTGCTGGTAGGCCACGACCTCATGGTGATATACAGATTAATATAAATGGGTTGAGTTAGGATACAAGAGTTAGCCAATGAGAATTTGGAGCTAATGGGCCAAGCAGTGATTTAATTAATACAATTTCTGTGTGGTTATTTCAGTTCTGGGTGGCCTGGACAAACAAACAGGCCTCCTCCAACATACCTCCTTTGTTCAACTTTCCTCCTAACCATAACCAAAGCCAACTTGTAACCAACCTTCCTAAACAATGGCAAATATCTATAACCCATTAAATGACCAAAAACCACCCATCCCACCTCATGGGAATGTGGGTATCATGTTCTTAAATTTACTTCCTGCTGTCTGAGGACAACAGCATCTTTAGGGGATACTGAAAAGAGAAATTTGGGTTAATTGTCCAGTCCTGGGAGAGATAGCTATATTATTTGTTGTCTACTAGCTGTATAATGGGAAAGTAAAGGGTTTGTCTAATCTCTTGGCTAGAGTAATTTGTGAGGATGGATCATCTCAACTAACCACCTTGAAATTGTTCTGAGAATTTTGTGGTTCAAAGTTGAACTTTAGGTGGTGTTTTGCAACTTAGTGGTGATGTAAAAGTTCTATTAGAATTGTCATAGCCAGGCCCCATCCTCCTTTTGGAGGCTTCAAGGGTTGCTGTTAGGCATGGTCATGGTTCATTACAGAAAACTGATAGAGTCTCAAAACTGAAATCATGTACAGAAAGATAGATTAAGTCTTTTTCAACAATTAGTTTGTACTCTATATACCCATTAAACCATGATTAAAAAGGTTAATATATATTTGTTAATCTCATAAAATTTGATACAATATTTATACTTTAGAAAAGCTGTTCAAGTCAATATAAAACCAAAAGATTATGAGATTAATAGCAATAAAATAGTCCTTAAATATCTGTTTTTCTTTTGTCATATGTCAGGTATCTTTTATCATATGAGACAGAGATTTTTGGATTTTTTACTTTAATAAGCATCCTTGGTCTTAAAAAAGGAGAGAGCTACACTCCAACTCCAAAGTCAACTTCAATCTTTTACTGAACTGGGATTGCCTAAAGACCATTTGCCTTATATGGCTGTATAGAACAGCAGAACCAAACATTTGGGACTATTTATGGAATTTTATCCTGTTGGAAATGTGTTATAACAATAAGTCAATTAATTTTTTTCTTGGGAAATTTTTTTCTGCATGATTTCTCCTTTTTCTTCAGATATCTCATTTGTCCAGTGGTCTTCAGATTCTTTAGCTGCCTTTATTTTCCTGAAGATTCAGAAACAAAATTCATCACCAATCATAATTTTAGGGAGGTTCTTTGGCAAATTATATTTGCTAAAATGAAAAACGTGTTAATTTTATAGGTTGGTTTAGAATAAAAGCCAATGCTGTTTGATGAACTATCATCTCTTCTAATTAAGAGGTATCTCTTGTTCAAGTCAAATTCTTATCAATTTTGATAGTATGTATAGCTTTTCTTCTCCTGTGGAGACGAAAGTAAAACCCCTTCCCAATGGAACATATATCCTGGTTTTTATTCTGAGGTCAGTATATTTTTAAAGTTTATCTGCTGATTTAATTCTATAGCTTTTTCTGCTATCCCATGTCTCTCCACAGCTGTTGTTTCTTTTTTATTATCATTTATAAAATTTGTAGTTAATAAAGCATCATGCAGTCTATTTCTGGAGATCTTTATCATCACTTTCTGTTTATTTAACATATCCATTACAGTTTGATTTGAACTTTCTGTAACAGCCTGCCCTGTAGGCTCATATGGTATACCTGTAATATGCTTGGTATTATAATAAGCAAAAAATTGTTTCATTCTCTTAGAGACATATGCTGGAGCAATGTCTGTCTTTACTTATACAGGTATTCCCATGATGGCCATAATTCCTAGCAAACGTGTGATTATCACATCAGCCTTTTCCAAACTCAAAGCAGTTACCATTGAAAACCTGAATAGGTATCAATGGTACATATTTTAGTTTTCCAAATTCTAAAAAACAGAACACATACATCTGCCAGATTTTATTCCATTGAGTACCCTTTGGATTACTTCCTGTAGGTAGTGGTGTTTGGTTATATAAAGAACAATTACAACATTTCCTTATAATTTCCTTGGTTTGTTGACAAGTGATGGAAAAGGCTTTTTCTTATATACATTTGCTATTGACTTGATGCTTTTTTATGAAATTTTGAGGCCTCCAGCACACTGCCAATCAATAATTGATTGATTGCTGCATTACCTTTTGCTAGAGGATCTCACAGATACATATGGGATCGGATGTGTATTATATATATGGGATGATTCCTATTCCTATTCCTGATTATATCTTATAACTGAAAAAAATAATAAAGTCAAATCAGTATCATCTGGTATAAATTCAGTGGTTGCAATACCCAAAACAACTCTTTCCACATATTGTGAATTGATAACTAAATTGAGAGGTTCTTTAAAATCCCTTAGTACCCTGAGAATGGCATATAATTCTGACTTTTGGAATTATTGGGACTTGGATCCACTTACATTAAGTTTTCTGATTTGTCTCCTGCCTTACTTGATTTATTTGCATGAGTATAGAATGTAGGGGCTCCAGATATTAGTGTTTCTCATATAATGTGAGGAATGATCCAGTAATAATAGAATTCTCTCTTTGCATTCTTTTTAGGAGCAAATTGTAATCCCCAACAAGGCAAATTTTTCTTTACTTCTTTAAGCATTCTTTCTAATGTATCTGCATTTGAATCATGTTGTAAGGAGAGACCACTTGTTTCCCAGTCACCCTGCAGCTTAGAGCAGAAAATAATCATATAGAAACAAACTCTTATATCTTAATTTAACCCATCTCCATTAATCTGTGTATCACTACATGGCAGTGGCTTACTGGCAAAGCTTTTGCATGTCTGACTCTGCCAGTGACTCTATGGCTTCTCCCTGACTTTGCCCTTCTTTCTCCCAACCTTAAGCCTAGCTTTCCTTGCCTACCTAAGTTCCTTACTATAGGTCCAAAGCAGTTTATTTATTCATTAATGGTAATCACAGCACACAGTGGGGACTCCCACACCAGAATCAGATTGTAAAATGTCATGTATGCAATAGTAAACTATAGAGTCGGGAAAATGCTTATGTATCATTTCCAATGGCTGCTGCACAAAATATTGTCACAGAGTGGGACTCTTTAACATTCCCTGTGGAAGAATCTTCCATTGATATCTCTTAGCATGCTGAGAATTACTATAAGTAAACACTGTGGAGGCAAATTTTTCTGTCTTTTTTTTTGTAAAGGTATAGTGAAGAAAATCTTTTAAATCTCTATTGCCATCTTTTAGGCAGTAGAGAAAGCAATGGAATTTCAGACTGTAGAGAGCCCATTGGCTGAGTCATCTTATTAACAGCTCTTAGATCAGTTACTCTTCTTTGTTTTCCAGATTTCATTTTTACAGAAAATACAGGAGAATTTCATGGGCTTGTTGATTCTGCAACATGCTGAGCATTTAGTTGCTTATACCAGCTTCTATAAAGTCTGTTATTTCTCTATTGTTAAAGGATATTAGGCAATCCATAAATGTTTGTTTTTCAACCATTTTATAGGTAGGGCTTTTGTTGTCTTTGAAAGATCAGCAGCTGGTGTACCCTGTACTTGTACAACCTGAATTGTCTGTGACTGTTCTTTATAATATCTTGTAATATTTCCCCCAAAATATGTTAATTTCTTGTTTGTTTCTATATTTGGGGGAATGTTATTCTGAGTATTTCTTTGCTGTAATAAGTTAGAGCCCCACAAATTCATTGCTATATTATCCACATATGATTTTAATTTTCTTCTCATCCTTCCAGCCCTATATATTCTACCCATCTTGCATTTTGGTTTACATTAGATGATGTTCTAATCCATAAAAGATGAATATATAACCACCTGAAGAAGCCAATTTGGGTGCTGAGAGTCTGGTGAAATTATTGCTAAATAGGTACCTGTGTCTATCAGACCTTCAATGGTGATGTAACTTATTTGTATTTTTAATTTTGGTTCTTGTTCACTAACAGAATTTTGTCAAAATACTTGCATTATGGTTTCTCCTCATTTTTTTTATTTTCTCTTTTATAGCTGTTCCATTATCCAGAGCTGCATGGTTTCTTTCAATAGGCTTGAGGTTCTTTAACTCTGGGAAGGAGTTTCCTCTATGAATGCAGGAAACAACTGAACCAGTTTTGGCATAGGGGCCTGTGAGAGGGCCCTAAAAGAGTTTCCCAATGAAAAAGGGAATTACCTTGAATGTCTCTTGTTGATTAGTACTAATTAGTATTATGCCTGCCTTTGCAGTACCTTCTGCATAATCCAGAAAAAGGGGGCATTCTGCTTGAACTATGCTTAAGAAAACATTGTTTTTAGGAAAACCCTGTTTATAGTACCTTTGAAGGTGACTTTGTTTGCCACAATTATAACACTTGATATATCTATTTTTCCTCATACCTCTGGAAATCATCTCTCCTATCCAAGTATCATCCCAGTCAGATTCGATAATGACTGTATCTCAGACCCATTCCTCCAAGGATGCTGATCTTGCATTTAGCAGCCCAATTATCATTTTTGGATTTAGATATAGCACTTTAAAAAGCCAGAGATTCAGTTATTATTTGTTTAGCTTCTAAAATTGCTATCATTCTCTTTATTGCTGAAATCAATGTTTGTAAGAAATTTGTAAAGATTCTTTTGGTCTGTATAACTTTAGTAAATGACTCATTTTTTGTTCTTACTTCTCCAGTTCTGTCCAACACATTCAAAGGTACTATGCAGCACAAAATAGGGGCATGACCATCATATAAAGTTCATCTTTATATAGTAACATAATCTGCTTCTCCAAGAAGATGATCTTGGGAGATTTTGATACCTTTAGCTTTACTCTATTGTAAAATAGTTTTAGCCTCTTCTCTGAACCAGCTACTACACTGTAATTATGGACCTGGCTCGAAAACAGCTTCAATCAAGTCTATCCAGTCTTTAGGGACAATTTTATTACAAACTGACTATGAGTTTAACATTTGCTTCACAAAAGGTGAAAACATGTCATATGAGAATGTTTCTTCCTTGAATCTCCTTAAATCTAGCATTGGCACAGGATTCCAATTAGCTCTTACACAGCCTCTATCATTTGAAAATTCCTGTAAAGTTACTGAATATATTAAGGTTGTTTTTTTTGAAAACCTTATCCTGTTTATCTCTAACCTTATAATGCAATGCTAGAATTGAGTTTCTATTTAATTCCTTTGTCAAGATATATATGATCTCCATGATATGTCTTGATAAGTTTTTCTAAGGCCTATACATTGTCAGCCAAACCAAACAACTTTTTAAGATATAAACCAAGAATTATCAAAACAACAAGGATTATCAAAATGATAACTAACAGTATGTTAATCCTGGTTAAATTGATTTATCCCTTCATTTAATTGCTCCATTTTTAAATCATGCATTACATAATTGTATGGAAACCTAACTTTCTCTATTGTAATTGTGTTTCTCATTTTTTAACATGAGAAAAAATACTCTCCATTTTAACCAATTCCTCCCTTAAAGATTTCCTAATTTTCTCACCAAATATGCCACCAGTGATGACAAAGATGTAAGGTTTATTGCTGCTGCAAAGAAGAGTAGAAGTCTAACTGGATTTCAAAGTTCCTACCTAGTTTGGTAGCACCTGAGAAGGAGGCTCAGGGAAAGTCCACTAGGAGAGAAGAAAGGAAAACCTAGCCAGTAGGACAGTGTCTCCGGCAGAATATAGCTTTGATCTACACCTTTGGCTGAAAAGCCACAGACAAATGGCTTTTTTGTGAATTTATACTACAAATGTTAGACGTCAGATGTAGCATGAATAATAAAAACCCAGACATTGATACTGATGTTCAAGCTGAATATCAGAAAAGCAAAGCAGACAAGCTCCTAGAGAATTCTTATCTCTACCAAGGCTCAGACAAACAAAGGGGCAATCCTGGCCTCAGTGTGACTGCAGACTACAACGTTGCCACCAATTCTCAGACTGCAGACTGAGACCCTGTGCTCCTGTCTCCTCCCATCTTGTATTTCTCTCTATTTCTTGGATTAAAGGTAGGTATCACCATGGCCCAGTCTCCATGGCTAAGTAGTGTGCCTACTAGGATTACAGGTGTGTTCTTTCACTGCCTGCCCTTTATGGCTGACTTGTGGGGCCTGCTTTGCACTCTGACCTTCAGGAAAGCTCTATTTATTAAAACAATAATAAAATGTGACTTAAATAATATTTTTATTATTATAGTCCTATAGTACAATTTGAATTCTAGGATGCTGATACCTCAAGCAGTTCTCCCATTATTCATAAACTTTTAGCTGTGCATTTTTTCTGTGTGTGTTTTTAAATGCAAATTAAAATAGAGATGTGAGAAATTGATGAACTATTTAGTTTTTTGATGACAGTCTTGACTAAAGTAAAGACAGACAAATATTGAATTCATTTTGAAATAACCTAGAGATATCTCATTATTTCCCATCTTTTCAGAGGAAACTAGTAAAACATAATGTCTATGTATTTTTGAAGAGAGATATTTTCAAGAAGAAAATGATCTCATTGTTACTAGTTCATTTTTCTAGAGCTATTTTCTCTCATCAACAGACCATTGTCCAGAGAGTATAATTTTGGAACAAGAAAAGCTTCCTGCCTATCCATGTTAAATACACCTGTGTTACCTGCCTATTATTATCTGAAGGAAGAATGGCACTGAAACTCAACTAGTGATAAATATTTATTGTCAGCTGTGGAAATTTCTAAAATTTTTAGAGCACCTAAAAAAATCTAAAAGAAGTAAAATTACAAGCTTTCTGTCTAGTTGAAATATTTAAAAATATCAATATTCACAACACACAATGCATTTGACAAAAGTGAGCAGTGGATGTCACATAAGTTGTAAGCATTGAATCTGAGCAGCTCTGGATGGTAACTCTCCCATTCTTACAGGTAAGGCTTGGCATTTCATAGATGGAGAAGGTTCAAATCCTGTATTTTCTCAACTATGAAATAAGGGAGAATTGTCTACTATAAAATTCATAGCATTTGTCATAAAATCAAAGTATTCCAAGAGTCTAAAGAAATACTATATACATTATTTTATTTATTTTATTTTTTGACAAAAAATAATAGGATAAAACAAAAGTATCACTTCAAATTTGGACAAAGTATACCACTAGAAGGAAAAGGATTCTAAGAGAAGTCACAAGAATCAACGACTCACTCAACTACACATTCACAAGTCCCATAAAAATACAATAAAAGCTATAATATATATGCTGAGAACCTAGGACAGACTTGTGTTGGCCCTGTCTTGCTGCTTCAGTCTCTGTGATTTCATATAAACTTGGTTCAGTTGATTTAGAGGGCCTTGTTTTCCTTGTGTCTTCCATATTCTCTTGCTCTTACATTCATTCTGCCTCCTCTTCCATGGGAATCCCAGATTTCCCAGGAGAGAGATTTGATGGAAACTTTCTATTAAGAATTGTGTGTTCCAAGATCACCCTCTCTGTGTATTGTCTGGCTGCAGGTTTCTTGGTTCCATCTACTGTGGAAATAAGCCTCTCTGATGATGGCTGATGAAGGCATTGATCTATGAATAAAGAAGAATATCATTAGTAGTCATTTTAATTTTACTTTTTTAGGCCAGTATTATTTAGTTTCATACTAATTCTCTGCACTATATAGTTCCTAATTTTTAGGAACCCAAGCAGTATAGGGTAAGGGTTCCATCTTACTGATTGAGCTTTAAATTGGTTTAGACATTGATTGGTTATTCCCATAAGTTTTGTTCTTTTTTTTATTTTTGAGACAGGGTTTCTCTGCAGTTTGTGGTGCCTGTCCTGGAAATAGCTCTTGTAGACCAGTCTGGTCTCGAACTCATGGAGATCTACATGCCTCTGCCTCCTGAGTGCTGGGATTAAAGGCATGCACCACCACCGCCCGGATCATAAGTTTTGTTCTACCATTACCCTAGCATATTTTGCAGGCAGGACAAATTGTAGATCAAAGGTTTTGTAGCTGGGTTGGTATTTATCTTTTGGTAACCTGTGGAGTATCTTCACTTTAAAAAGATAATAGAATAAAGGAGTGAATGGTTGTATGTAGGTACCAGCTCACCCCCTTCATGTTCAATTAGCTATGTGTATATTGTATTCAACAATTAGGTCTTGCTGTCAGGTTGTGGAAAGAAACATTTCTTTAAGGAAACAGCATGAATATTTTAGGATTTCCATGGGACCCTTTTTGCCAGCAACTCAATTGAATGTAACTGGAAGTTTTATTTGGTGACAAGATATGGCCTGTTGGGATTCTGTATCCCTCATTATTTGGAGACTTCAGTAGAATTGCCTTCATATATTTTAGGAATGTTCCTGTGCAATAGTTTTCTGTCTTAGGGTTTTATTGCTGTGAAGAGACACCATGACCATAGCAACTCTGACAAAGAAAAACATGTATTTGGGACTGGCTTACAATTTCAGAGGTTTAGTCCATTACCATCATGTGTGAAGCATGGTGGCATTCAGGCAGACACAGAGATGGAAGGGAGCTGAGAGTTCTATGTCAGAATATACAGGCAAAAGAAAGAGAATCAGGGATATTAGGCATGGCTTGAGCTTCTGAGACATCAAAGTCAACCTCCAGTGATACATTTCTTCCAACAAGGTCACATCTCCCAACAGTGACATTACCTATGAACCTATGTGGTCATTTTCATTCAAACTAAAAAATTTGACTCCCTAGCTTCTATAGGTTAATAGTTATATTGTATCATATCGCAAAATGCATTTAGTCCAACTTTAAAAGTCTTTATAGTCTATCACAGTACCAATGTTATTTAAAGGTCCAAAACTCAAAGTCTCCTCTGAGACTCATACAATCTCTTAACAATAATCTGCTATAAAATCAAAATGAAAAAGCAGAACACATACTTCCAACATAAATTGATACCAGATATGCATTACCTTTCCAAAAAGGAGGAAAGGGAGCACAGTGATGAAATACTGGACCAAAACAAGACCACAAATCAGCTGGGCAGACTCTAAGCTCTGCATTTTCATGTCTGCTGTCAATGTGCTCTTCAGATCTCCAATTTTTTGACTACAACACATTTCTTTCTCTTGGGTTGGCAGTTTTTCTATGGTTACGACATCTCCAACATCTTGGAGTCTCCAAGACAATCCAGACTTCAACTATATAGTTTCACACAATGGCCACTCTTGGCATCTATTCAGGGATACCTTGACACAGTTGTTTCCTTGGTCAGGGCAGAGATTCCATAACTCATTTCTTCTATTCTTCACACTAAAGCCAGAACTATATGACTGAACCTGCCAACTTCTGTACCTTGCTGCAGCTGGAGCATGGCCCTCTTGACCAAACATTTTCATAAGTTTTCTTTTTTTAATGGCATTTTTTAACTACCTAAGCTTGACTGTCCTAGAATTCTCTATGTAGACCAGGTTAGCCTTGAACTCTGAAATTCATCTGTGTCTTCTTTACCAGTGCTGAGATTTAAGGTGTGTGCTGCCATGCCTAAACTTTTAATTCTTTTTCACAAGTTAGAGGCTTAACTGGGGGTGGTCTGGCCCTGATGTCCCCACTCCCTTTAATCCATCAAACATCAGAATTTTCTTCAATTTATTTGCTTTTCTTTAATCTGTTTGTTTCCTTGAATACAAGATTGAGCACTATTCTACTCCCTGGTGCTATATTTCTCCCTGAAGCATATATTTTGAATTTATCTTTCCTCTGCTGATGTGGGAGTCCCCTCTGTATGCTGTGAATACCATTGGTTAATAAAGAAACTGTCTTGGCCTGTGATAGTACAAAAGAATAGATGCAGGCAGGGAAAACTAAACTGAATGCTAGGAGAAGGAAGGTGGAGTTAGGAGAAGCCATGGAGCCACCACCAGAGACAGACATGCTGAAACTTTGCCAGTAAACCACTGCCATGTGGCAATACACAGATTAATGGAGATGGGTTAAATTAATATGGAAGAGCCAATAAGAAGCTAGAGCTAATGGGCCAAGCAGTGATTTAATTAATACA
>LOJH01047812.1:0-13138 GCA_001685095.1 Ellobius talpinus
CCTGCCTCTGCCTCCCGAGTGCTGGGATTATAGGTGTGTGCCACCACAGCCCAGCTATAGATTTTATTTTCTGTATATGTGTGTGCACTACCAGGATCACTAGTGCCAAAAGTGGTGTATGAGATGCACCAAAAACTGGAGTCACAGAGGATCATGAAGTGCCATCTGGATCATATGATGGTCTTCTACAACAGCAGTGCTCTTAACCACTAAGCAATCTCTCCAGTCTCTGCAATAACATTTTCTTAAGACTGGAGAGACAAAGCAAGCCTAATAGAGGAATAATAAATGTGCGTGGGGTCAGATACATGACACACCAACCAACTGTACTAGCCCTGACTTTTTAACAATAAATGGAAAATTGATGGAGTAAGCAATGTGGGTACCTTTTGCCCACAAGGATAATTAACAGCATCCTAGCAATGGGGCTGGTGATGCTGGAGGTGATTTGTATGTCCATGTTTGGATAGAAGTGAACAGATCAGAAAAGAGTGCCTTCTCTACCACTAGAAAGCCAACAAAAGCTATGTGGAAGCATGAGTGGGGATGATGGGTCTCGGAGAACCAGGGAGCTGCCCAGGCATGAGGTCAGGCTTTACCCAAGAAGACAGTTCAAACACATTGGAGCTTAACCAAGACTAAGCCAGAAAACACTCAGCAAGGAGAGGGAACCAGAGCCAGCCAACTTTTATAATGCAGAAGTATGCGCTATTCCCATCTACCTATGGAAAGAGAAATTTTAGGGGTTTGAAGAACCCTTTTTTCTTTAGTTTAGGGTTGCCCAACATTTCCTGAGTTGATTTGCCTCAGTCTGTGCACACAGTGGCTTCCTGTCATCCTATTTGAGATGGCTTACTTCACCTAGTAAGGAGGCTACAACCCATGGGATTCCTGGCTCCAGGGTCCCAAACTGAACCCAGATAATCAGAACACCAGAGCTCCACTATATGGTTTAACCACATTATGGAGGTCAAGATCTTTAGAAGCCAACCTTTTATAGTGGTGATGGTGGGACTTCAGAGAAGCTAAGACACTAACACACTTTATAAGAATCTGCAAAAATCATATGGAGCCTCACATGAGTTCAGGTTGCCATGCCTACCATGCTCTTCTCCACAGATACAGGTTTTTCTTCAGAAGCCACTTACAGAATCTGCCACCACAGACAAAGCAGTTGTCTTATTTGAAAGGAAGATAGACTCCTTATGTATCCTGGGAAGGTTCTGCACCTACACGCTGGTGACACATATAACCCTCCATTATATCTTTGCTGTGGGAGCTCCTTCAACCAATAGCCTTTTAGATACAGGCCCATTTTGGGCATAGTCTCAGGTACTATAAGTGTAGATATAAAGCATGCATGTCCCACACCCTTTTCCACTGTACACAGAGGATTGCTACCCTTACTGTGAGCTTATCCCCAAATAAATAAACCTTTATTATACTCCATTCCAGGCTACTGTGGAGCTCTTTGATACACCTACATTTTGGCACCCAATGTGGGTGGCTGTCCAGGCAGCAAGATGTCTCTGTCAATTCTAAAGTTTTGTAAGTTACTTACAATGCACTTCTGTTTAGGTAATATTATATCTATCTGGGGTCTTTGATGGAGTTAAAGACAGATAGTTATAGTTTTCCTTAGTTATGATAAAATGTAAATTAGATATGAACTGAAATTCTTGCTCAATAACTATTTTGTTATATGTAATTTTACTATGTTAAAGTTAAAACCTTCTGTTTTATTTAGACAGAAAATGGGAGATGATGTGGGATTCCCCTCTGTATGCTATGAATATGTTTTATTACCGTTTGCCAAGAAGAAGCTCCTTTGGCCTGTGGGAGGGCAGAATAGAGCTAGGTGGGAAAATTAAACTGAATGCAGGAAGAAAGAAGGTGAATTCAGAGAGATGCCATGTAGTTTCTAAAGGAGAAAGATGCCAAAACCTTACCAGTAAGCCACAGATGAATAGAAATGGGTTAATTTAAGNTCATGTCTGGGAGGTCGGGAAATGGAAATGCAGCCTCTATTTACATTTCTTCTCAGACCACTCTGTTCTTAGCCATCCAGATGCTTCTGGAGAACCAACATTGGTCACATCCTCCTATGTTCCTATCCCTAGATTTCCTTATTCTTTTTAATCTTTGTGGTATTCCATCCCCCTTTAACCTTACAAGACCATTATCAATGACATCTTCTAGAAGGGGAAATCAAGGTAGGTCACAGAGTGTAATAATACTACCCAGCATCTAAGTTATATCTGCCCATACAGGGCTGGCAACTGAGTCTAGTGACTGAAAAATATTGAGGGACAGCATCTCATGGTTCCTCTGCAATGAAGAGCAGCAAGAGAGGGACCTGCTAGTTTGTAGTCATTTATTGCAACAGCAATAGAAGTTGATACACTTAGGTTAGAAAATCTTGATCACATAAGGAGTCTCTTGGACCCACTGTAGTTGGCAGCAACTTATACATTGGCCTGGGTCTAGAGCCACAAAGAATTTGGTGACCAATAATTTCAACCACACTAAGTGGTCCATGACAACCTCGTTCCCTGACTCATTGTTTTAGTAACTAGGTGGCTATAACAAAATGTCATTTACTAGGTGACATAGGAACAATGAAAATTACTTTTTCACAGTTTTAGAAAATAGGAATTCCACAATCAAGGTGCTGGAAATTGCATAGCCCAACAGAGACCTGTTTTCTGGTTTGCAACTCATGCCTTATTGTCGTGTCTTTACAAGGGCAAAATAGAGACTGGCAGATGGAGAAACAGTCCAAGGACAAGGCATACCTTGCACAAGGTACTATTCTTTATGTGTAAATTGATAGTTTCCATTTTAAATGTCCCCCAAATGGGACCATTTGTTAAAGACTCGGTAAACAGCCCATGGATGCTTGGGAGGTGGTAGGACTTTTAGGAGGTAGCCTAGTGGAAGGCAGTCAGGTGACAGGGGCATGCCTTTGAAAATTATATTGGAACTTTAGGCCCTTTCTCTCTTCGCTTTCTGACTACTTGGACGTAAATAGCTTTGCTACAGCACATATTCTCACCATGAGGTTTTGTTCCATCACAGACCCAACTCCGTGGAACCAGACAACTAGGAACTAAAATTCTGAAGCTGTGACACAAAAGAAACCCTTCCTCCTTCTAGATTGGTCATCTCAGGTATTGTGCCACCTTGGCAGAAGGCTGAGTGACACATGTAAGATTAGAACAGTGTCTCTCACAATGTGAGTGAAATCATGTGTTGATGCTCGTGAAATTGTCGAGCAAACTTCTGGACACTAGGTAACTGATCAGTAAATGTTTATTTTAAAAAGGCACAATGCCTCCAGGAGTTTCGACCTGTCATAGTGACATCTTACATGGGAAGTGTGACAATTATTGATGCTCTCATATAAAATATTTCATTCCAAAAATGGTGGATCCTTTAAATGTTTCTAACTGATAGGTCATTTAGAGATTCCCAGCTCCAACTCCATGCTTTTTTTATTGCTGTTATGACAACTTACTGTAAATTTAATGCCATAAAAAATCACAACTGTTTTAGCTTACAGTCCAAGAAGGTAGAGGTGCAATATGAATTGTCCTATCCAGAGCAGAGGCATGACCAGTTCAGCAGCAGGACCTGAATTGCCATTTTACAGCATATGTGTGGGTGCTCTCAAAAGCCTGTCTTCTGTTCAACTTCTCAAAGCATTAGAATCCCAGGTGTTGGAAGTATGAGGTAGACAGAAGCAGTGGTCCCCAAGAGCCAAGGTTCCAAGGTGAAAAACAAATAGCCCAACTTCTGTGCTGGGTTCATTTCACAACCTGGGCTGCTCTTCAGAACAAAGCTGAATGTAAGGTCAGCTGTCATGGGAATGTTTATGACCCCATCATACAGCTTTCAATATCAGGCTCACCAAAGCACATAGTTCCTCATTCTTTTTCTAGAATTTTCTGAGATAAGCCTGTAGCCCACCTGGGACTTAGAGTCTACACTAGGGTGATTTTGAACAGCAGCAGCCCTGTTGGAGGAGGCACATCTGGGTATGGAACATGGCATCATTGATCAGCAAATCCATACTGTGCCCAGTGAAGCTTTGATCCAGTACATAGTTCCGGATTCAAGGGTATCCACCTGGAGGAAGTGATTCTCAAGAACTTGGATCCCTACAGCAAATGTAGTTTTCCCATATGCATACCTTTCCACATGCTGTTCTCCTGCCTAGAATGCCTGACTTTCATTTATTCTCATTGTTTGCTTCTTACTCTTAGCATCTTTTCCTTGGATGATTTCACCAAACCTTCAGGAATATCAGATGGCCCCACCTTTGTACCCCCTGGAATAATGCACATATTTTTGTGCATTTTCTCTCTACCTGCTGTCTCCTGCACCCTTGAGTGTACACACCACACTTCCCCCATCCCAATGTCTCTAGTACTCTACTGATGGTCTGACATAATGTAGACACTCAAGGAAAGTGTGTCTAATAAATCAGTGAATCAAAATGCTGGACCAAGGGAAATGGTGATGTGTAGAAGTTTCCCTGCATGGGTTATATACTTTCTGCTTTATGGAGCTAAATGAGGTAAGTCAAATGGACATTTCTCCAAAGACTACCTGCCAAGGTCAATAGGCACATGGCAAGTTTCTCAACTTCACTAATCATTAAGGAAATGCAAATTAGGGCATGATGAGATACTTCATAACTGTATACCTCTTACAAGAAAAGAAGTCATCCCAAGGGTTAAAGGTAAAATTGTCACTGATCCATTCCTACTTCTGGACATATGTCTCAAGAATTGAAAGCAGGCATTCAAATGGGTATTTGCAAATCTATGTTCATAGAAGCAACCCAAATGTTCATTGTCAGAGGGCTGGATGAACAAAATGGGGTCTATGACGACAAGAAGGTATTAACCAGCTTTTCTAAAAGCAGTTTCTTATGCATGCTACAATGTGAATTAACTCTGAAGTAAAATAAGCCAGATATAAAAGGACAAATGCCATGTGACTCCTTTGAGTGTATGTAAGAACAGAATTCAGAGAGGCAGGAAACAGAACAATAGTTACTAGACTATGGAGAGTTATCATTCAGTGGGTGTAGATTTCCATTTGGAGAGACAAAAAGTTTTGGAAATCGATGATGGCGATGGTTACATAACAGGATAACTATGCTTAAGACCACTGAATGTTAAAATCTCTAAGTTGTTAAAAAACATTCATTTTATGTGCATATTTTGAAACTACACATATAATGTATATTTTATCTTAATTTATAAAGCAATTAGATACTCTTCTGAGAGGATAAATGCAATGGGGCCTGCCCTGAGATGATGCTTATGTACATGTGAGTGATGCCCTGTGCTGTAGGCATGATTAGCTCCATATACACACCTAGAAACACAACACTCACATGCATGTATCAAAGCTAATCATCATTTAAGCTCCGGGCCAAACCCTGATCTTCTGACTCCAAACCAAAAAGGGTCCATGTTGCCAATCTCAGCATGCTGCCTAAATCCCAGGAAAGGTTTTGGGGCAACATCAGCTTACCACCTTCAAAGGAAAGGTGCCTGGTGAGAAAATGTGTTCCTCTCTGCCCAACCTCTGATATAACCTTGCATTTTGATCACACCAAGGATGGATTGCTCCAATTCACACTTAGCAAGAGAAATAAGATACTCCTTTTCCTAAATATCGAACATCGATGAAGCAGGAAAACCCTCCACTCAGAGCAGCATGCATTAGCAACCAGAGGCAGAGTAGGCCCATAGAGGTCCTTTGGAGGGAGCCTTCCAACCAGTGGAACTTTCCTCCAACTCACAGACCAATGAGAAGTTAGGTGACTGCCCCAGTGGACATCTTTGGTGGGAGAATGAGAGGACTTTCCAGAAGTGTAAGCCCAGGAGGCTCCACTACCACTTCTGTGGCTGCAGCCTGCTCGGAGCCAGCTGGAGACCTGGGATTCACCAGCAGCTGGCTGTGCAGCCGTGCATGGTGGGCGACACGTTTCCAGTCGCGCTCACATGCACAATCATGATGAGTAGAGAAAACAAATTCCTTTTCCTGCCAGCTTCTTAGAAGAGGAAGAAGGCACTCCTGTCTCTCCTACAGAGTTACTGCAAAACCTAGAAGAATGAGAAATCATGCCTGTAAAGATGAAACCCATAGAGTCAGCAGGGAAGCTGTACTGAGATCGATCTGTAGGAAGGGCACCACCCTGAGCATCCGGACCTTTCAGCCCATCCTCTTCTTGGATGATTTCACTAAACCATAAGGAATATAAGATGGCCCCCACATTTGTGCTCCTTGCAACACTGCACATCTTTTTCATAGAAATTCTCTCGACCTGCCTCCCCCGGCCACCTGAGTGCACGCTCCATACTTTCCTTCATTCCAGTGTCCCCAGAAGTCTATCCAGACTGTGAGACACTCTGTTAGTCAGGGTGTTAGGGTGTGGGCAGGGCGCTTGTGGGCATCTGTTTAGGGAATGCTAGACTTGAGGCTCACAGGAGTAAAGGCGCTCATATAAGGTCATGAAATTGGAAAGGAAATGAAGAAGGGAATTCTGGTCTCCTAAATGTTCAAGAGCCCTCTTTTGTTCTAGAGGCCAGACTTGGCATCTGATTGAATGTCAACTGTGGCATTCACTTACCATGTGATTTGGGGATTTTTTTTCTGGTTTTTTTTGCATCCTTCATGTTCTACAAATGGACAAAGTACATCAGCATTTAAGAGTGGTTGCTAGGATGCAAGATGGAGGTGGAAGAAGGAGATGTTTATATAAAGGATCCAGGCTATATGTCTAGTTTGGCTGATAAAAGAACTCTTATAAAAAGCAGACGTTCAGTATTCATAGGCATAGTGGACACCTGACTCTGAATTTTGCCTATGCTGTATGACTTTTCCATGGCAGATGTAAGCAAACATCTGGTAACCCCCCATAGAAGGTACTGATGACAGATCAAAGAAACAATTTCAACCAAATAAAATGTGGCAAGCTACTAAGTTTATTGTGGTTACTCACAGCAGGAGGTCAGTCACAGGCAGCTGCATCATCAAAAAGCCCAATCAGAATGGGTGACAACTCAAAAATGTTGTCACTCAAGTTTTCTGCAGCTTACAGGCAGCTTCAGGACAGGCTCTCCCCTCTCTCAGTGATCATCTGTTGGTTCTATAACTCTGGGAAGGAACCTTGGGAGTCTTCTAAGATTCACAAACTTCTGGAGTCTCCTGAGCTCCTGTCTTCCCACCAAGGTGGAATGTTTCAATATACAGAATGTGGCCATACAACATCCTTCCTGCTGTTAAAAACTCTCCCTGTATTCATGCTTTGTGGAATCTCAATGACACACGTTCCCTTTTATCATCTACAAAGAGCAGACATGAAGTCAGGTTTCAAGTCTTCCAGCAGCAGCTGTGGTGGCCAAAGAGACTCAAGAACTCACTGGTGTATCATGTGGACTCGGGGAGAGAAAGGCACACACCTCCAGGAAATCTGGCACGGAGCAGGTGTGGGGCACAAATGGTATGAAAATGGGAATAAATGCAAGGTTGGCATGAGACTGTGTTTTTATGGAGACAGGTGGTTGGGCTGTTCTGTCTCCATTTATCAAACCTTTTAAGGGAAGGTTCTGGAACTGAGGCCAGAGCCTAATAGGGATTTCATTGGATGCTTCCAGTCTCTTTTGGCTGGTTCCCTCTGCTGACACAGTCACAGAAGCCAAATTCCCAGGTCATGCAAGCTTAAGTAAAGGCAGGGCAATGGCTGACTTCTCAATTACTCAACTACAGTTGACCAAGCATTGTCCTCTCAGTAAGTGACAGAAGGACTTAAGGACAGTAATTGCATAGGTTCTCCATGGTTACCACTTCAGGTTTAGCTGTACTCCCTTTCCAGTTGAACAGTTGACTAAAGCCAGAGTTACAGGGTGCCCCTGGCATGACCTTGGAAAAGCGATAACTCCTAAAAAGGACACCTGCTAGGAGACCTGTCACTTCTGAGTGGGATATAAAAGCATCATTTCTTCAGTCTCTTGGGCCCCAAGTTTGACAATGAGAGACAAACTTCTGGATACAAGGTAGTATAGGCCAGAAAGGATCATAATGCGCAATGGAAATTGCTGAGCAGTAGAACAGAGGACCAGTTGCGTGGAAGGATCCAGGAAAACTGTGTGGGACAAGTATACAGAGTTGGAAGAAAAATCCTCCCATGTGTGAGAAAAGGCTGGAGCAGAAAGGAGCCATGTTGTCAGGAGAAAGCCAGGGTGCTCTAGGAGAAGGTTTGAATGCGGGGCACTGAGGCCAAGTTAGTAAGAACCCTGTATTTGACTTTCAAGCTTGATTTGTTTTTTGTTTTGCTCTTGTTCATGAGACGGGCTCTTGCTATGATCACAGGCCTGCCTCAAGCCGGCAACTTCTGCCTGTGCTTCTAAGTATATTGGACCCAATCATAACATGACTGGATTCTGTAAACCAGACAAGTTCTTTGGTTTAGAGGCAAGGCAAGAATTCCAGAGAAAGCAGTGGAGGGACCGCCATTTTTATGAAGTTCAAATCCTGAGTCTTAGCCCTGCAAATGTGCCCCCGTGTGCTGCTAATGCCTTGGTATCCTTACCTAGATGAAAGTTCTCTGATCAAATGATCTAAAATTTCTGACCCTACAGTCTCTGCCACACAGCTTCATGCTGTTTCTCTCTACTCCAGGGTGCTATAGCTCTCTCCTTCCAAGAACATGAGGGAACAGGATGGTCGAGGGGGGAGAGGGGTAGAGTGAGAGAGCAATGAAAGAGAGAAAAGAGAGATCCTGATAGAGAGAGATGCTGTGGGTTATGGAGAAGCCTGGTGCTAGGGAAATTCCCAGGAATTCACAAGGATGACCCTAGCTAAGACTCTTAGCAATAGTGGAAAGGGTACCCGAACTGGCCTTCCCCTGTAATCAGATTGGTGAATACCCCAACTCTCATCAGAACCTTCACCCAGTAACTGATGGAACCAGATGAAAAGTTCCACAACCAAGCTCCAGGCTGAGCTCCGGGAATCAAATCGAAAAGAGGAAAGAGGGAATATACGAGCAAGGGCAGTCAAGGTCGTGATGGAGAAATCTATAGGGACAGCTAAACCAAACTCATGGAAACATGACCTCTAGACCAACAGCTGTGGAGCCTCCAAGGGACCAAACTAGGCTCTTCATAGGTGGGAGATAGTGGTGAAGCTTGGTCTATCTGAGAGACCCTGGCAGTGGGACCAGGATCTATCCCTGGTGCATGACCTAGCTTGTTGAAGCTCATTCCCTATGGTAGAATGGAATGCTCAGCCTTAATACAGGGGGAGGGGCTTGGTCCTGCTCCAACTTGATGTGCCAGACTTTGTTGACTCTCCATGGGAGTCCTTACCTGTTGGGAGGAGTGGATGGGATGTGGGCTTGGGGGGGAAGTGAGAGGAATTGGAGTAGGGGTGGGAGGAAAACTGTGGTTGAAATGTAAAATAAAATTTAAAAAAAATTAAAAATCCAGTTTCTTTCCCTTCTAATCCATCAGGCTCCTTGACTATTTCTTACACATACCACTGACCTAAATTTACATCACTCTGTTCATAGACCTGCGTTCTGTGGGTCAAAGAACATGCTCCACTCCATCTATACTCTAGTCCTGGTTTGACATCTCCTAGTCATTCCCATTGCTCATCTTCTCTCACACAAGTTCTATCTCTGCGGGCCCATGTGAGTGACATCCCGACTGAGCAGCTTGCTGATTTACCTAGTCAGTAACAAGATTGGGTACGAGCTACCAATCCTATCTCTCTGTATTAAAATGACTACAGCACACTAAAACTATTTGCTGTTGATTTGACCAGCTAGAAGACAATAAGTCACCCTCATGGTCCCTTGCTTCATTTGCTGGACTTGCAACATAAGATATTTGTTCGGTTTCATTTATGAGACAGGGTCTTATTATATAGGTTGGCCTGGAACTCACTGCGCAAATCAGACTATCTTTGAGCTTATAGAGGTCTGTCTGACTTTGCTTCTGAGTGTGTAAGAGATTTTTTAAAATAAGTGACTGTTAATGAATCCTGTATATCTCAATCTGTGGGCAGAAGAGTGAGAACACGCATGGAAACCTGAGAAAAATCAAAGCCCTTAGGAATGCAGGGTATCAGTGATGTTTAGGATAATTCCAGGCTGAGACAAAGAAAATGGAACTGCTTTATTTGAAACTTCTAAGCATTTAGGTCAGTGGTTCTCAACTTGTGGTCATAACCCCTTTGGGGGCTGAATGACCCTTTTACAGGGGTCACCTAAGACCGTCATGTATATCAGGTATTTACATTGTGATTCATAACAGTAGCAAAATTGCAGTAATAAAGTAACAACAAAAATAATTTTATAGTCAAAGGTCAGGTCACCGCAACATGAGGCACTTATTAAAGGGTTGCAGCATTAGGAAGGTTGAGAACCACTGATTTAAGTGGAGACAAAGTGACATGGAGAAATGTGTATCAATTTGATGACTTCATTTATATGATTCAGTATTATCTTTGGTTTAAAGACCCCCCCAACATCAGTGATGGGATGTCACCCTCTGACTCAGAACTGAGCAGTGGTTACAGAAGACAAATGGAAGCTTTGAAATCATGGAGGTGAAGACAGCAGAGGGTAGGTGACTGTCAGTTCAGCTAAGCACCAGCAAACATCTCTTTCGGTTGACCTAACAATAATGATGCCAACGCTAGCCCAATATTCATTTTCCTCCAGACCCATTCTACTTTGGGGGACTTAAGTGAGGGGTGGTCATCAAGTGCTACCATCTAGTTCATTCCATAGGGTGGGCAAATGGTTGCAGACCCTGGGAAAAAGACGCGCTCAGACAAAAACTGTGAAGAGACAGACAAGGGCCACCGACCGGGTGACAGCTGGAGAGCTTGCCTGTGACCTCCATATCCAGATCTAGAGAAAACAGACAGATCCAGAGAGAGCAAGTCGCCATGGTGAGGGGCCCTGATGGAAAGTAACAGAGAGTTAAGGTGAGAATCTGAAAGTCAGCTACCAGAGAGTGCAAATTCCTAGGAGTTACAGAACCTGAGGGCAGCCGACAGGAGTGAAAGAAAATTAGAGACGGGCAGGGACCTGAGAAGCTCCAGCCACAGAGTAAAAAGAACTAAAGTAACCAACATTTTTAGAACAAAAAGATCCCATCAAGGGGTGAGGGGCTTAGAAGTGGGTGCCATCTGGGAGTCCTGAGTCCCTCTTGTTAAAGGCTCCAGGGTCTCTGGGCTCCCTCTCCTCTCTAATTGGTCCTGCCTGGGGTGTCGTCCCTTGGAAAGGCTCTTTCTCTTCTTGTAGTCTTCTGGTGGATGGAGGAACAACTTGCACCCCTTTCCCCTCAACAAGGAGCAGCCTTTCTTAAAGGGGCCCATGCCTATTTTTCAGGTTGGCCTAAGTTCTACTGGCTTCCACTTTTGTAGTTTTAACTCCGTCATTAGCTTCACTAATTCTATAGCTGAGTTTTCAGCTTGGCTTTTGAAGACGCACCAGATTCCACAATCCTAAATCTCTCCTTTGATTTGTTCTCCTAACCCACCCTTGCACTGGGCCATCTTCTCTGTCTCCCCCTCTCCTCCACTCCATTCTTACTAAGACTCCGTTTCTGAGGCCAATGAAGTATTAGCAGATAAAGGAACTAATGACGAGGACTGAGTTTGATCCTGCAGCCTGGCAAAGCAAGAGAGCCTGTCTTTTACAAGTTGCCTTCTTGCCTCCACATGGATGCCTTGGCACACATGGACACAAACACGCACACAGAATAGATAAATGTAACTACGTAAAAATTATATTTTAATAAGTTTAATTGGGATAATATAATCTGATGCTAAACCATGAGGGACGTAAAATGCATGGGTCCCTTGAGAAGGAGCTCTCACCCGAGGGCCAGGACCCAGAGACCAGATATCCCAGAGACCTAGTATAGAACCAAACACAAATGGAACAAAAAGATCAATGAAATGACTTCTGCCAATATGATGCTGTACTCATAGATTGATGTCTAGCCTAACTATCATTAGAGAGGCTTCATCCAGCAACAGATGGAAATAGATACAAAGACCCCCAGTCAAACATTAGGCAGGTCTTAGGAAATCCTGCTGAAGTGAGGAGGAAGAATTGTAGGACTCAGTGGTGACATGGGCACCACAAGAAAACCCACAGAACCAACTGACCTGGGCTCATACAGGCTCACAGAGACTGATCCTACAATCAGGAAGCCTGCATGGAATTGACCTTGGCCCTCTGCATATCCATTACAGTTGCATAACTTGGTCTTTGGCGATAGAAGTTATAAAATAATCCCACACTCACTCAGAATTGAATATAATAAAGGACTATTTATTTAGGGGTAGACTCACAGATCACAGTCCTCTCTGCAAGAATGGGGAACAGGAACCAAATCCAGAAGCTGGGAGAGAGAACTAGCATGCACTTTACATCAGCATTTACAGTATGAGGCCATGCCCAAGTTGGCTGGTATCTTAAAGGCTACTGGCTGAAGGAGTTCCTACAGCACTTCCCCATTTTGTTTAAATAAAAGAGTTCTAAGCCTTATACAAAACTATATACAATAAGACTAATTTCAAGTATAAAATTTAGAATTACAGCCAGCATAAACAATATTAAGCAAGGAACATATGCTAAATTTTTCAATAATCATTTTATCCTAAGGAGTCGAAGTCTTGTATTAGAAATGCCTTGGCTAAATCATAAGAGGAAAGTAACCATGACTATCTAATCTTCAACCCCATTGAAGGTCTGAGCAAGGAGATAATATTACTTGAGTAGGAAGGAAGTGCAATCAAGTAACTTCCAAAATGTGCAGTAGATGACAGAGACAACTGGATACCTGGGCAATCACCCAAAGTCTCCCTTGCAATATCTTTGCTACCAACTTTGGCTAAGGTCTAGAGTAACTGACAGACCATTTTCCAATGCAGGAAAATTTACAGAACTGTCTTACCCTGTCTTGGCAAGGTTTGGCAACCTTTTTTCTTGTATGCTGCTTGTCCTGTCCAAACATCTTGCATTTTGTCAATGGTCGAGGCATGGGCAGTTCCTTGCCCAAAAGCCAGTTTTGCCAAGCAGAAAACAAGCTCC
>LOJH01047813.1:0-10551 GCA_001685095.1 Ellobius talpinus
TTCGGGGTATAAGCTAGCTGTGCGGGAGCCGGGCGGAACGAAAAGCAGGCCTGCGCTCCCCTATCACTACACATAACCACTATGGTGATAGCTTTAAAATCTTTATTTATTCTTCAAATTGGCTTGTTAAAAGTCAAACAGGGAACACTTAAAATTCTAACTCTCATCTAGTTCTATATCTAGAGTTTTATGTCATAGATGCAAGGTCTTGAGGGTATTAAAGGATTTTCTTTGTAGATTAATTGACCATAGTGACTTCAAGTGATCAGTGGATACTCTGTGAGGATGTCCTTTCAATCTCATTATGTACTGAGAGAAAGATAGAGATAGATAGATAGACAGACAGAGATAAGACAGAGGGGAGAGAAAGGAGAGACACAAAGGAGAGACAGAGAAACAGAAGGGGGAGAGAGAGAGGAGAGAGGGAATGGAGAGAGAGAAAATAGAGAGGGGGAGAGAGAGACAGAGAGAAGGAGAGACACAGAGAAACGGGAGAGAGGAGAGAGGGGGAGAGAGGGGCAAGAAGGGAATATGGAGAAGGAGAGGGGGAGAGACACACATACAGAGAGAGAGAGAGAGAGAGAGAGAGAGAGGAGAGAGAGAGAGAGGAGGGGTAAGTTTCTTCCAGATGAAGTAGTTGCATACCTTACTGGCAGGACTGTAAACCTTGCCAGGTATGCAATCTGAAATAAAGAAATTGCTTTAAATCTCACCTACCCCCTCCATGGCTGTGTCACAGCTATAGTGAGTCAGTCAAAGCTGGGTATATAGAAAGATTCTGGTAATTAATATTGTAATTTTCATGCATAGTGCCCCTGGCTTCACACATTATCTAAAATACCTTTCTTTTGAACAAACACAACGAACAAAAAAAAATACAGTAGAAACCATGCCTCCTAATGTCTATAATGCTTGTTAGGTAAATTCTGTGTCTCTAGGCTCTGTCAGAGTAGTAACCCAGTTTATTCCGTCGCGTCACTTTCTTCTGTTCCTTAGCCATTACTTTCTCTCCCCCGTTCTTTGCATGAGGTCTGTATCCCTGCTGTCAGTCTTTCTTTCGAGTCTGTGCATTCTCACTTTGATGCTCTCATGGAATAACAGACAGTTGGAAGTTAATTAATCTCCAGTTTACATGGAGGGGGCCTGTTAGATGTCGGAAATCCAAGGAAGAGCTAGGTCTGCTAGCCCGGAGTCTCCAAGCATCTCTGCACCAGCACAGATGCTGCAGTGGTTAGCTCAGCCTATGGTGTGGAGAGAGACGGCTCTGTGTGCCTGTCAAGGAGGAAAGTAGACAGATCCACGGCCCTCAAGACACCTCTGTGAATACCTCTCCCTGGAGACCCGGTACAGCCACCCCTGCATATACCTCCCCCTAGAGACCCAGTACAGCCACCCCTGCATATACCTCCCCCTGGAGACCCGGTACAGCCACCCCTGCATATACTTCCCCCTGGAGACCCGGTACAGCCACCCCTGCATATACCTCACCCTGGAGACCCGGTACAGCCACCCCTGCATATACCTCCCCCTGGAGACCCGGTACAGCCACCCCTGCATATACCTCCCCCTGGAGACCCAGTACAGCCACCCCTGCATATACCTCTCCCTGGAGACCCGGTACAGCCACCCCTGCATATACCTCACCCTGGAGACCCAGTACAGCCACCCCTGCATATACCTCACCCTGGAGACCCAGTAATCCAATGTTGGAAAGCATTGGACCCAATGGATACAAGTATGAGCCACAGATGTGGATTTAAAGCAAGATAATACTACTTCATTGTTAAAGCACAGCATATTCCCTATTGGTGCAAATGGGCCTCTGGTTTTCACTGTTTCTGTTCATGCTGGCCTTGCCTTCCTTGTAGCCCATCTCCAAGCACATAGTGGACCCTTATCTCTCCTCCTGCATTTAGTTTAGTAGTTTGTCGAGTAGCTCTCCTTCTTACCTTGGAATCATCACTTGTCTGAGCTCTGATAAAGTAACTTTAATAAATTAATCATATTTGCCATAGGTGTGTCTGTATCTGAAAATGGGGTACAGAATTGGGAACCAGGTTCAAATACTGATTCTGGAATTTACTGTACACATTGGATAATTTACTATCATTTCCTCTTCTACAAGGGGGGATTTTCTTAAAACACACACACACACACACGCTGGAGAAGGAGCTTCTACATCTTGATCCATATATAATAGGAAGTGACCTGTCTTCTACACTGAGCATAACTTGATCAAAGGAGACCTCAAAGCTAGCCCCCACAGTGACATACTTCCTCTAACAAGGCCACACCTCCTAAGAGGGCTATTCCCTATGAGCTTATGGGGCTAATCATGTTCAGGCTACCACATTCCACTCTCTGGCCCCCATAATCTTGTAACCATATCATAATGCAAACTGCATTCAGTCCAAATTCAAAAGCCCCCACTGTCTATCACAGTCTGAGCAACATTTAAAAGTCCAAAGTCTCTTTTGAGATGCACGGCTATCTCTTAACTGTAATCCCCCTTTAAAAATCAAAATTAAAAACCAGATCACATATTTACAACATAGAATGGCACAGGACATACATTACCATTCCAAACACAGGGAAGGGAGCAGAATGAGGAAATGCTGGACCAAAGCAAGACTGAAAACCAGCTGTGCAAACTCCAAATACTGTATCTCCAAGTTTGATGTCAAAACACTCTTCAGATTTCCAACTCTATCCAGCTTTGTTGACTGCAACACACTTCTCTCTCTTGGGCTGATTCCACTCCCTGTTAACAGCTCTCCTCAGTAGGTATCCACAACTCTGGAATTTCCAACATCTCGGGGTCTCCAAGGCAACCCAGACTTCACCTCCGCAGCTTCACACAATGGGCTCTCTAGATCTGCATTCAGGGACACCCTGACACATGACTGGTTTCAACAGCTTTCCTTAGTTGTGGGGTAAAATTCCATAAATCTTTTTTCTGTCCTTGACGCCAGAACTACATGGCCGGAACTGCCAATTTCTGTTTACTGGAGCTGGACCACACTCCCTTCCTTCAATTACATCTTCACCAGCTTAAGCTTGGTAGTCCTGAAATAGGATCTGTAGACCAGTCTGGCCTTAAACTGAGAGATCCACCAGCCTCTGTCTCTAGAGTATACAACACCACACCTGGCTCTAAACTTTTCTTTAATTCCTTTTCACAGTTTGGAAATTTAGCTAGGAAGGATCTTGCCCTGAGGTTATCACACCCTTGATTCCATTTCTTAATGTTTATCTCCTTAAACACAGAACTTAGCTCCATTCTGCTTGCTGGTGCCCCTTTTCTCTTCAAATTGTACATTTTATATTTTTTTCTTGCTCAGTTTGCTCCTTTTCCTAACAAATCTTCATTACAGTTAACACTAGTACCCACAAAACAGAGTCTATACTAGGCTGTTTGGACATTTCCTTAGCCAACATGGTTAATTCAAAACTTATCAGTTTAGCCTCAGGCAGACTTTTTGGACAAGGGCAAAAAGAAGCTGCTTTCTTCAACAGAATATCACAAGACTGGTCTCTAGGCTTCAAGCTAGCATTTTTCTATTGTGAAACCTCGCAAGCCATGCCCCCACAGTCCATCAACTCACCTTTAGCATCACTGTCTTCCATGCTCCTACTAGTATGGTTCATTAAGCAGCACTTAAAGCATTCAATTTCCTTTCTAATCTACAGTCCCAAGGTCCATATCCCTTTAAATTAAAGCACAATCAGACCTATTTCATCAATACCCCAGTCCCTGGTACCAACTTTTGTCTTAGGGGTTCTATTGCTGTGAAGAGACACAATAACAATGACAACTTTTATAAAGGAAAATATTTAATATTTAATTAAAATAATTAATTCCATTTCAGATGTTTAGTCTGTTATCATCATGGTGAGACATGGCAACATGCAGGTAGACATGATGCTGGAGAAGGAGGTGAGAATTCTACATCTTGTTCCATAGGCAGCATGAAGTGAACTGTCTTTCACACTGAGCATAGCTTGAGCAAAGGAGACCTCAAAACCTGCCCCCACAGTGATACACTTCCTTCAACAAGGCCACACTTCTTAATAGTGTCACTCCTTATGAGCCTTGGGGACCAATCACATTCAAACTACCCCAATGTAGTAGAAAGTGAGCAGCACAAAGAATGTTGGACCCTTCACACAGTGACTGACACACAGGAAGTGTCTCAGATACGTTACCTAATTAATGTTGGACTTGTCACATAGTGGCTGATACACAGGGAGTGCCCCAGATATGTTACCTATTGCTATTTTTCTTGTATTTCCTGAAAATTTTAAGATATTACATTTAATCTGGTATTCTGAATTAAATAATATATATATGTAAGATGATGCCTTCAATTACCTCTTTCTAGTGTTTTTCTTTGTACAGCATGTTGCATCTAGATATCTTAAGATAAATCAAAGACTTCTAAGATTTTGTTACCTTCATTTTAATTATTTTTTTAATTGGCACATCACAATAACACACATTTATGGGGTACAATGTGATGTTTTCATGCATAGATATAATCAGAGATGATTAAATTAGCAGCATATCCATCTCTAATACTTATCAATTTTTATAAAGAAATCTTTAAAATTACTCTCTTAATCATTTTGAGTTATATGATAAATTGTTTTTAACTAGAGTCAAATGTTTTTCAGGGGCTGCAGACATGACTCAGGCCTTAAGAGAGCACTTGCTGCCTTTGCAGAGGACTGGGGTTTGATTTCCAGCACCCATACGGTGGCTTGTAACCATCTGTAACCCAAGTTCCAGGGCCTCCAACAGGAACCTACCTGGTGTACATCCATGCATGGAAGAAATATCTTACATATAAAATTGAAAATAAATAAATCTAATGAAATTTTTCTATAGGTATCAAAATCTTGCTCTTTCAATATAACTGAAGTGTTGTTATACTGTTGATTTAGATTTCACCATTTTACCTTGATCAGATCTCCATATGACTTCCTACTCTCTTCTCTTGCCTCTGGTCACCACCATTTTGCTCTTTATTATTTATTCACTTAGTTATTTATTTTTGAGACAGGGACTCATATAACCCATGTTGGCCTGAACTTCATACCTGGTTTTTATGGTACTGTGGATAGAACTCAGGGACCCAAGCATAGTAAGCAAACACTACACCAGCTGAACTACACCCCAACCCTCTATCTCATTTCTTCTGAGTCTGTTTTAAGATACCAGGTACAACTGAGATAGTGCAGTATGTTGCTCTGTCTTCTTCCATTAAGCGTAATGTCCAAGTCCGTCCATGTTGGGGTACATGGGCAGGATTTGTTTCTTTTAAAGACTTAGTATTATTCTGTATGAGTACTGCAATCTTCTCCACACAGTCATTCATTGATGGACACAGCGGTTCTGTGTTTAGCTATGGTAACAATTCTGCAGTAAACATAAATAACTCCATTGCCTCTGACAGCTGCCCAGAAGTGGGGTTGCTGGGAGGTAGAGCAATCCTATCCTTGTTCATTTAAAAATTTATTTATTTTATATGTATGAGTGTTTGTCTACATGTGTACCTGTGCATCACTTGAGTCCCTACTCCCTGCGTAATCCAGAAGGCATCAGATCCTCTGTAACCGGAGCTATAGATGCTTATGGGCTGGCACGTGGATGCTGGGAATTGAACTTATGTCTTACAGAAAAGCAGTCAGTGCTCTAAACTGCTGAGCCATCTCTCGAGCCCCAGATGTTTATATTTTAAGGAACTTCTATACAGTTCCCATAATGAATGTATTACCCTTCTCACCAAACTATAAAACAGATCTCTTTGTTCACCATACTTGTTAACACCTTTTTAAAAAAAATACCCATTTAATAGGAGTGAGTGGACATCTCACTGTAGTTCCACCATGCATTATCTAAATGATTAATGACCTCATATTTAGAAAACCCTAAAGACTTCATCAAAAACATGTTAGTACTGGTAAGCAAATTCAGTAAAGTTGCAGGCTTCAAAATCAATATAGCAATCAGTAGTGTTTTTACAATTTAACAATGAAATATTGGAAAAGGAAATCAATAAAACAACCACATTTATAATAGCTACAAAATGTACTCTGAACTAAATTTAATCAGTAGGTAAAAGATTATAATTGAAAAGTATAAAAATTTATATAAAAAAAGAAATTGAAGATACTGGCATAAATATGTGGAAATAAATTAAAGTTTATAGATTAGAATTAATATGTTAAAATGCCCATATACACAAGCATCTGTAAGTTTAGTGAAGTTCCTGATGCAACTGTAATGCCATTTTCATAAAAATTGAAAAAATTCTAAAATTCATCTAGAAGAATAATAGACTTTGAAAAGCCAAAGGTCTTGAATGAAAAGAGCAATGCTGGTGACATCCTACTATGTGATTTTAAAAGGTATAAACTATAAACTGTAGCTCCAAAGACAACATAGTCCTAGAATAGAGACACATTGACCCATGGGAGAAGATGAAATGTCCAGAAACAGATTTATCTGTGGATGGTTGATTTTCAGCAAAGGTGTTAAGACCAGACAGTGGGAATTGAGCAACCGTGACAATACAGAGTTTGGGAGAATTAAATTCCTGTGGCAGAAGAGTAAGAGGAGGCCCTGGGCTGTTGAAATGATGTGGTAGGTAAAGGTGCTTGTGGTGCAACATGGTACCTGAGTTCATTCCCTGGAACCCAGGAAAAGGTGGCAGGAGAGAACAGACTCTACAAAGCTGTCCTGTGACCTCCATGCACTCTGTGACATACACACACCTCCCTGTTTATCATGCGCTCATGCACACGATAATTTTTCTTTTAATTTTTAAATCGAAAAGTAGATCCTCATTTCAGATGATCTCACTAATAAAATAAATTCAAAATGGATTAGAATCTTAAATGTAAAAATCATAAATATAAAACTAGAAGAAAACATGACAAACTGTATGATTCTGATCTGGATAGTGTCTATTTAGATTGGATCCTGGAAGTTTAGGAAAGAAAAGAAAAATTAGAAAAATGGGGTAATAACTAAACTAGACAGTTTCTGCTTAGCAAAGGAAACAACAGAATGATGAGCAACTCACAGGACAAAGAAAATATTCTCAAACTACATATCAGCTAATATGAAAAGTGTATGAAGAACTCAATAACACAACAGCAAGAAAGCAAATATGCTGAACTTCAAAAAACAGGCTAAGGATCAAAAGAGACATTCATCAGAAGAAGACAAATAAGTGGATAATACAGATCTGAAAGGATTTGTTCTTGTAGTTTATTCATTTATTATTAGTAGTATTTGTGTGTGTGCACGTGACTGTGTAAATGTATGTGTGTTACGTATGTACTCTTTGTAAAAATTTTTCCATAAAATTTCCACAATTGGATGTAGCCAATACACTTGGGAAAACTCAGATGAGTAGTAATTCTCTAGGGAAAAAACATTGCTATATATACAAATATTGATGTTTGTTTTCAATTAAGCGACCTGAATGTCCAACTACAATGGTCTGACTGAAAATATCACAGCACATTCACTCAGGGACACAGCCTCCTCAATAAAACACAGGTCATAATCAGTTGGAGATCCTGCCTAACGTGGTGTACGCTGTGCTTCAGAGCTGAGCTAACGGACTGAAATCACCCGCTGTGAGTACGTCCTTCACACATCACCTGATGAAGCTGGGATCCTATTCATCTGCTTGCAGCCTTGTGAGGTTAGTGGACACAACTGATGATAATCACCTGGGTTATCTGCTGAAAACACGCACGGAAGAATATTGGCACTTTTAAATCTACTACCCATTTGTGTTTTGATTTCTTTTCTAGAAATTCATGTTTCTTTAGGCTATTTTACTGAGTTATAACTTAAAGCTGCCAAGTCATTGACAGTGTAGCGATGACTTGCTGTCGGTATCTTCTCACAGGTTTGATATTTCCCTCTGGGATGTCAACACTTTGTAGAATTTAAAGTTACAAAACTAGCTATATTAGTTTTCTTACTATTGCTTTGATAAACGCTATGAGTAAATCCAACTTGGGGAGGGAAGAGTTTAGCCTTCTACATCACAGTCCCTCGCTGAAGGAAGCCAAGGAAGGCAGGAACTGAGGCAGAGACCATGGGGAAGTGCTGCACACCAGCTTCTCCTCCTGGTTTTTTTTTTACACTACAGTTCCTTCATCTCAGGGTGGCACCACTCACAATGAGCTGGGCTCTTGCACATCTGTTATCAGTTAAGAAGCTGCTCCAAAATCTTGCTTATAGACCAATTTGATGGAGGCATTTTCTCAGTTGAGGCTCCCTCTTCTCAGAGGAGTCCAGATTGTGCAAGATGGCAAAACTAACAGACAAGCAAGCACATTAGCATAGGGTATGTGATGACCAAGGGAAAAAAATGCACAAAGCAGTGAGAGCAGAGGCCAGCATCAGCAACCAGACCAAAGCTGAGCATCACGAGCAATGCTCCTCTGCCTTAGTGATGAAGGATAGGCTTTATCCTCTGACCCCCAGTCACACTTCACCAGCAAACCCAGAACTATTACAGCCTTAGAATTGATGTGTTCTTCCATGGATGGAGAAGCAAAGTTTTAATGAGACAGTCATTTTAACACACTGAAAGCTGTTTCTTCATAAAACACTAATAACCAAGATAAGACTTCCAACAAGTTACATTAGGAAATCTGCACAGAGTTCTTAATGAAGTGGCAAAGATAATTATGAATTTCTAATTAACTACTTAATTGCTATAAATTAGTAAACCTCCTAGCTTGGCTAGTTTTTACTGAGTTTTGTATTGAAAAAAATTAAAAACCCACAACACTCTCTTCAACTTTCTTATTACACTGTCAGTGTAATTAACCATTTCCTTACACTACTGACCTTTTAAAACAGACATTTAATTATTCTTATCTGTTACCTATTATTTTTAGTCATCAGAATAAAATAATGGCTTCAGCAGGCAACCAGCATCTTAGCTTACAAGTCGGATCTATGTAAATTATGGAATATTGAGTCACAGAGCCTTGAGACTAATGCAGCCTATTTCTTAAATAGATGGGAAACCATCTCTAACTCTATTACCAGGAAAGGGAAATTATCAGCTAATACTTTATGATACGTTCTGAGCCTTGTTATGCATTAACGCATTTTTCTCATTATCGTCTCTTCATTATAAAAGAGATAAGTGCAATTGTAACAGGACAATTGCCACCTGCAGTTAAGCCAATGAAGGGGAAAATGTTAAGAATCCAAAGCAACCCTTAGAGTGCTGAGAAAGGTTAGTCAATGGGCACCAAGTCACAGCCAGAGAAAGAGAAGTTCCTCAGTGCTCTTGGACAGCAAAGGGACTCTAGGAGCAATAGTGTATTGTATGTCCAAAGTGGAGAAAAAGGAGCTCAAGTATTTTACCACAAAGAAAGGGTAAATATTTGAGGAGAGAGATGTGTTTATTACACAGTGTTTGCATGCCTCGAAACATAACACGGTCTTTCATCAACACGTGTTTTCTTAGGGTTTCTATTGCTGTGATAAAAACCACCATGAACTCTGAACTCACAGAGACTGAGGCAGCACACTTAGCATCTGCATGGATTTGCCCCAGGACCTCTGCACACATGGTATGTCTTCCAGTTTAGTGTCTGTGATGGCTGTTCTTGGTTGTCAACTTGACTACACCTGAAACGAACTAAAATCCAAAACCGGAGGGGCACACCTGTGACAGATTTTTGCTTAATTTGAAGTGGGAAGATCCACTTCTAATCTGGATTCATAGTCACACCTTTAATCTGGATCTTTGAGATGGGAAGACCCGCCTCTAATCTGGGCAACACCTGCTGGAAGCCTATATGACAACTTGGAAGAAGGAAGTTTTCATTCTTTGCCTGGTTGTTTTCACCTTGCTAGCAAGTTCAATCCTTCACTGGCCCTGCAGCCCACTTCTTCAGGATTTTGGCATCTACTGAAGACCAGCTATAAGTTTTGTTATTCTATAAGTCCTAATACCATGTCCTTTTGGGATTTCTGAGTGTGTGAACTAGTGGGTCTCTGATTCTCTTGGGTTCTTTTCCTTCTGTTCTTTTTGTACAACTCTGATGTGTTAGTTTTTGTTTTATCTTATGATATTATTATCCCTTAAAGGCCAGTTTGTTTCTAAAGAGAGACAGAGGGGGTGGGTACAGATAGGAAGGGATGTATGTAGAATCTGGGAGGAGTAGAGGGAGGAGAAACCATAATTAGAATAAATTATGTGAGGAAAAGAATCTATTTTCAGTAAAAGGAAAACAGAACAAACCCAATGAGCAAACAGGGGAGGAAAGGGTTTATTTCATCTTAGGGTTTGTAGTCCGTCATCTAGGGAAATCAGGACAGGGACTTAAGGCAGTATTTGGAGGGAGAAATTGAAGTAGTTGCCATGGAGGAGCATTGCTTACTGGTTTGCTTTTCATGGCTTCCTCATCTTGCAGGACCATCCACCCAAGAATGGCTCTACCCTTGGTTAGCTGGGCCCTCCCAACCAAACACACACACACACACACACACACACACACACA
>LOJH01047814.1:0-13138 GCA_001685095.1 Ellobius talpinus
GCTGGCCTCGAACTCACAGAGATCCACCTGCCTCTGCCTCCCGAGTGCTGGGAGGAAAGACATGTGCCACCACTGCCTGGCTACCCACTCACATTCTTACACACAGTGCGTGCACACGCGTGAGCACACACACACACAGGTTGACACTGATGAACCCCTGGCCTCAGCTCATACGTGGCACCAGTAGTTCCTGGAGTCCATCTGCTCTCAGAAGGCAGGAGGTGTGTATGCTTGTGCTGTGCTGCACATATGTGCCCAGGGCTCAGATGGACTTGGTCTCCCCAAGTTTCTCTCCTATGGAGTAACACAGATCCCCAAGGTCACAGGGAACCTCAGCCACAACCTAGTTTGATGGCTCCACTCAGACAGGCAGGTAAAAGAGTGGAATGCAAAGATGAGCAGAGTGACAAGGCCCCAAGGACAAGGTGAAGGCAGAGGAGGCCAAAAACTCCAACCCAGGGAGCGCAGGCAGTCCTCCACAGCTATAGATGAGCACACATGTGCACACACACACAAACTCCAACCCAGGGAGCGCAGGCAGTCCTCCACATGTATAAATGAGCACACTCGCACACACACACAAACTCCAACCCAGGGAGCGTAGGCAGTCCGCCACTCTGTCAATGCTAGAAATGCCAAAGGGGAAGCTGCACTTGCACAAGGCTATGCACTTGCACAAAGCTATGGTGGGAGTTGGCAGATCAAAGATGCCACGGTCTCATTTGCAAGGACCTTAGCAGAAGCAAAGAGGACAGTCTAAGATGGCCACGCACAACAGCCTCTCTGGTGGAAAGGGTATTGCAGGCAGGGAAGGGGGACCAAAGTAGGCCATGGTCACCCAATCTGTGATCATGGAGGAAAAGGAAAGGGTAGAAACCTGCAGCTCAACCAGAAGAACTGTCTCAAGAGTCTCGAGTTGGCAGGCTCCAGCTGAGGCTGGGAGCAGGAGTGTCTACTGAGAAATGGTGTCCTCCACCCACAGGAAGCCCAAGGCTGACCCCAGGGCTGTAAAATGCCTGGAGGCACATCTGCAGGTGGCACGTGCACAGGTGTGGACACACATGCGTGGCTGGAGAGACCATCACTGGGTAAGGACATTTGCTCTGCAAACATGGGGACCTGAGTTCAAATCCCTAGCACTCATGTAAAGGATTGCGTACCTGTGACCTCAGCACAGGGAGAGAGGTGGGGACAGCTCCCTGACGGCCAGCCTAGCCAGACTGGCAAGTTTCCAGTTCAGTGGGGCCCTGTCCCCAGGCAGAAGCAGAATAATGAAAAAGGAAGATGCCCAGTACTCTGCTCTGGCCTGCACATGCACATACCACATGGGTGCACACGTGTAGCTATGCACATGGGCATGCATTGGCATGCCTGTATCCCCACGTGCAGGCACAGAGAGGCAGGGCAGGAAGAAGGCATTTGCCCATTCTACTTGCCTGTTAGAGCACAATTGGAGGGAACAGTGTGAGTGTGTCACTGAGTGCTTCAAGGCACAGCAAGGATGAGAGCCACCAGGTCATCACTGAGAAACTGAACTTCGTGAGGGGACAGTACTTGGCAGCTCTAGAGCTGGAATGGCATGCCTGCCTCGGAGGGCACTGCTTCCCTGAGAAAGGTTTGAGCCTTTTCGCTTTTTTTTAAAACTGGCTTATTTATCATGTGTGTGCACGCATGTGGAGGTCAAGGGACCACTCACAGAAGTTAGTTTTCCTCCTCGTGTGTGGATCCTGGGGGACTAAGCTCAGGCCTCGGGTTTGGTGGCACAGTTACCTATACAACCCCTTAGTCTGCCTGGGAATTGAGTTCTATTGCCACCTGACACCTGTGTGATTTTTGGGCCGTCTCTGGCACTCTGAAGTGCTAGCTAGACTCCAGAGAACCATGGTGGCCATGTGGGGACCCACCAGCAACTGCTCCAGGTGTCACCTGAGCAAAACCAGGTGTGAGGCGCTGGCATGCCCTCCTAGCACCTGGGAGGGTCAGTGAGCCCCGGGCGGTCTCAGACGAAGTCCTGAGGCTGGCCTGCCATTTACCTTGTACATGAGGGGCCCAAGAGAGCTATTCCCCAGCACATGCAAGACCCAGGTAGACCCCAGTGCTAAGAAAAAGCAGAAATGAAGTGAGAAGCAGAGAGCTGACTCAGCGTTCAGAGCCCAGTGCCCCATTCAGGAGGCTCCTGACTGCTGTGGGTCCACGCCCCCTTCTGGCACCAACACGCACCACACACATGTGTGCACCCCCCCACAGTTTTGTTTTTTTCAAGACAGGATTTCTCTGTGTTGCCCTGGCTGTCCTGGAACTTGCTCTGTAGACCAGGCTGGCCTTGAACTCACAGAGATGCGCCTGCCTCTGCCTTCTACATGCTGGGATTAAAGTCATGTACCACCACTACCCAGTCATTTTTTTAAAAAAGAAAAAAAAAGATGCCAGGGTGACCCCAACACCTTTCTGTAGGTGTCAAGCATACTCTGCTAGGCAAGGCCTTGTGCCAACACACACACACCCCCCACACACATACACCACACACACACCCCACACACATACACCCCATACACATACACACACACACACCCCACACACATACACCCCCCCACACACACACGCATCTCTCTCTACTCGCTCTGGATTACTGCCACTTAATCAGGAATTCAAGGTGTCTCCGGGCACCACAGTTTCTAGGCATCGGGTCCCCTCCCATCCTCGGCCTGGCGTAGCCCAGGCAGGGCTGCTCCCTAGGGCTAGGGACACAAGTGCCCTGACTTGGCCCAGGCCCCTCACAGAACCCGGTGCCTCTGTGAGTCTGAAGAGGAAGCTGGAGCAGCACGACAAAGCAGCCTGGGAGTGGCATGACCCACCTTGGCCAGGCCTGCACGGTGGGCACCTTGCGACTCGATGTAGGCTACGTATCTGTTGAAGTCCCTGAACTCGTCCATGGTGGGGCGGAAGGTCATGATTTTGCAGCTGGGGTTCTGGGCACTGTGGTCCTCAGACCCCATGGCTGCTCCGCTGCAGAACCACACCTGTGAGAGAGAAGAGCGGTCAGCACAGCCCTGCCATCACCAAAGCCCACCAACACCACCACGATGCTCCCCTCGAGACAACAAAAACACCCGCATGCAGCTGCAGGAGGGCAACAGCAGGCAGCTGGGTGCGCCAGCAAGCCACAAGACTCCATAACTCACACAGCCTGAGGGCCAAAGTGGCACCGGCTGACTAAACGCACAGATACCTCCCTCCAGAGCTGACAGGTACCAAATGCACCCTCTAGCCAGAGGCCACCAGAACCCAGCACTGTTGTCAGCAGAGACCTTCTTCCCATGTGGACCTTGTGGCTTTGTGGTCACTGCAACCACCCAGGAGCCCTGTGAACACATGAGAGCACCCTAGGATAGTTGAGAGTGTCTCACTTGTGCACAGCGCCTAAGTGTTTGCAGCCTGGAACCCATCAAGCTATTCAAGGAGGCCTGGGCCAGGAGAGCAAACCAACCCATCTGAGTCAGCTCAAGCCATGGCCAGCACCAACCTGCCCATGTGCCAGCACAGAAGAGATGTCAGATGCTGGGGCATCTATGCTGGAGGAAGGCAGCACAGCTGGTCTTCTCCGTCAGTGACCTCTCCTCAATGGGAGACCACATAGCCTGCAGCCCAGACTCCCACGCACTTCCCAGGGTGGCCACAAGGTGGCAGCACATGCCCAGGAATAGAGTGCACAGAATTAAGGGGTTGGTGACCAGGCACCCAAAAGCCACTGCCCTGATGAGATCTGGAGAGGACTGAAGCTGCATCACCTGGGTGTCCTGGGACTCTACTGTCTATGTCTACTCGACACAGCCCTCAGAGACACAGTGCCATGAGACAGAACATGGTTTACCCCACCAGCCCTACACCAGATGCTGAACCCAGGATCCACATGTCCACCTGACAGCCCTCCCACATGCAGAGGTGAGAGCTGGGGAGATGGTATAGAAGGAACACCACGCCTCCGTGTTCAGGAGAGCAGGTGGGAGGAGCATGGAGCCCAGCGACCACTAGCGGAGTTCAGCCCTGAGCATAGTCCACCTTGGCCACCCAGCAGGCTGTGTTTAATGGTGGAACACAGTGTGCCTTCTGGAGGACATGAGGACACCACGGTTCCTCCTCCATGGCTCCCAGCCCACAGGGTGGCCCCAGGGTCTGACTCCCCACACTTAGCGCACTCACCCACCATCCCCCTCTCGCACACGTCTCCTTCTCAGGGAGCAGCACCCAGCCATCCTCCCTCCTGCCTGTCTCTTGCTCAAGGCCTCTATGGCCAGCAAAGCCCAGGTTGTCATTGTCACCAGGGCCCTGTATGGGCAACTGGGATGGACGTGGGACCTGAGGGTTGTGGGAACAGTGCAGAGCATCCTGGTTGTGCAGCACACAGAATGAAGGTGGGAGGCAGGGCAGGGTCACAGTAGACAATGCTGTACAAACATGTGTGGAGGTCAAAGGACAGCCTGCAGGAGTCAGTGGTCTCCTTCCACCATGTGTGACCCGGGGACTGAACTCAGGCTACTAGGCTTAGCAGCAGGTACATTTCCCTGCCAAGGACTTGAGATCTTGAAGGTCCCAGTTGCAGAGAATCAGCAGGGCCCAGGGCTACGGTTGTTCCCACGGGCTATAGTGAAGGCACAGCCGAGGTGTGGACCAGGACTAGGGGTATGGAATGTCACTCCTAGAAGAAGCCAATCCTGCATCTGGGACAGTACACAAAGAAAAGGACTCTTAAGATGGGAGGAGGGACAAGCCAGGGATCAGCCAGAGCTACCTGGGCAGTGTCATCACAAGGGAGGCAGCGAGCTGAGGGCTCAAATGCTACCAGAAGCTGGACCAACTGGCAAGTGGAGTGCCCCAGGGTCGCCAGAAGAGCCAGCCATTGCTGAATAACTCACTTGCTACCACACAGACACACCACGGACTAGGGCGTCATCTAAGGATCCCCATACGAGGCAGTGGCCACGCCTATAGTTACAAGCTACAAAAGCTAGTGGTGGTGCACACAGAAATGGGGATTCCAAGACCCCGGAACACAAATGTGTTCATCACCCATGATGGGTCCAGCACAATCAGTGTTCCAGGTGCCACTTGTCCTGGGAAGTCTGGGCTAGGCAGAGCTAGTAGCCTGGTAGCCTAGGCAGAGGTAGTAACCTAGTAACCTAGTAGCCTAGAGCAGGGAGCTGTATGGTTTAGTGAGCTTGGAACCTACTAGCCTCAGAGTGTCCAGGGTGGGGTGCGGGATGGCGATGGACAGACACCCAGCTGCTACATGCCAGCTGCCAAACAGCAAGTGCCCTGGCTCCACCTAGTGGCAACAGCTCCTTACTGCCCACAAAGTGCCCTCTCCACTCCTGCCAGTTAAACCAGAGCTCAGAGGGAGTGGTCCAAGGAGAGCCACCCCACCCTACAGGAGTTGCTCCCCACTATCCAGGGACATGTGTCGAGACCAGAGCTTCAGGGCAGGCCATGTCCTGTCACCTGTCACCTGCGCCCACTGGCCCCACTTCACTGGAGCCCAGGACAGAGTCCCTCAGGCAGGACTAAGGAGATATGGACTGGGCTCCAAGGACCCTGAGAGTGTGGTGACAGCCCCTGGGCTGAGCCCCTTGGCGCACAGCAACAGGCCAGTACCATGAGGCCAGGACAGCACAGACTCCGTGACCTGGTCATCATCCTTCGTAAGCACAGAGGAGCACAGGAGGCTGGCGTGTTCCTCCCAGTGGCACTGAAGGCGCCAGTCCCCCAGGTGTTGGGGGTGGGGTACCTTTCCAACCCCTCTTGCTCTTGAAGGTCCCTACTGCTTGAGGTCTAGCCACATGGTGACGCCCCAAACTCTCTGGTGAGTCCCAGAGGCTCCACACCCTAAGTTCGGCCCCTAGCAGGGAGATTGCCATGACTTCCTGAGCTGGTTCAGGAGTGTGGCTAGACTCATGTTGGGGGTGCCCCACAGCTCCAGAAGTCACACAACAGGAGAAAGTGGGTTTCCTGATAGGTCCCAGCTGCTCAGGACCCAGGCAAGGTGAAAACAATCTGCCCCACTTCTCTCACTCCCCCAGCTGTGCCACCCCTGAGCACAAGGAGCCCACATGCTAGGACAGAAGGACCTCCCTGGCAGTCTTGCCCCCTTTATCTGAGTGAACAGCAGGGGTGGGGTGGGAACAAGAAGGGTCATTCTTACCCAAAGTACCACAGTGCAAAGCCACTGCCACCACAAACCAGAATCCAACATAAGTCTAAGGAGTGACTTCATGTTCCACACAGCCGTCAGCACAGACGACAGGGAAAGAGCGGCCCAGCCATACACTGAACACCACACAGTCCTGAACAAGATTGAGACTCAAACACACAGTGTGGAGGGGCCTCAAGATCAGCTCCAGTGAGAGACCCAGAAACCAAAGCCACTCACGGTGACTAGTTTTACATCCACTTGATACAAGCTTGAGTCACTGGAGAGCAGGGAGCCTCAGTTGAAAATGTCTCCATCAGCTCTAGCTGTAGACAAGTGATTGATAGGGAAGACCCAGCCCACTGTGGGAGGTGCCATCCCTGGACGGCTAGTCCTGGGTTCTATAAGAAAGCAGGCTGAGCAAGCCATGAGGAGCAAGCCAGTGAGCATGGCCTCTGCACCAGCTCCTGCCTCCAGGTTCCTGCCCTGACTTCCTTCGATGATGGACTGTTAGCGGGAAGTGTGAGACAAAGAAACCCTTCCCTCGCCAACTCACTGTGGTCACGGTGTTTCATCACAGCTAAGACATCACTCAGTATGGGACTCTGCGACAGGGAATTTCCGAAACGGGCCAATCCACAAGGGAAGAGGATTTTTGGGTGCTCGAGGCTGGGGAGGGGATGAATGTTCTGGACCTTGACAGCAGTGATGGTGCCACCACTCTGAATAGACTGCAAACCACTCTTGTCGGTGGGCCCAAGAGGATGCTCCTCACAGGAGCCCACAGGACCTGCCAAGCCCTGTCTGTCCCAAGCACCATCACTAGGCAAGGCCTCACTGTGGAATCTTTAGTACTAAAAAAAGCCTGAGTCACTGCTGGACAGGTGCACGGACTCCAACCACAGCCGCTCAGCCTTAGCATGGCCCAATCTCAGGACCCATGGACCCACACTCAGGCTGCCCACCTGGGGAGTGGCTGCTGCACTTACCTGGGGGTTCCAGGAGGTTCCAGAGGGCTGAGGTGGCCAAATGACTTTGGCTCAAGGAAGCAGTCAGGGTTGCTTTTTGTCAGGCACCTCCAGTGACAGCAGTGTCCTGCAAGGTACAGATAAAAGCTGCTGACTGAACTTCATGGGGCATCCCTGCCAGTCCTGTCCTTGATACCACAAGCAGAGTTTATTCCAAGTGGCTTCAGACCAAATTTTAAAATCAAATATCAAATTTCTATAATACAAATATTTATGGCCTTGAAGCAGGTGGAGTTTAGACAAGGAGTAAGAGAAAACGCACACTGGGCTCTGAACTCGAAGGTTGTCGTGATGAAGAGACAATCTGGGAAACACCTGAGAGCCACAGGCCTAAGAAGATCAGCATGCAGAACATACAGAGTCTTCACCACTCAACAAGACAAGGGGTCAGTATCCAGATTATACAAAGGGCTCACCATTTGTGCTGACTAGTTTCTTGTCAACCTGGTGCAAGCTAGAGTCCTCAAAGGAAGGAGCCTCAACTGATAAAATGCCTCCATGAAATTCAGCTGTAAAGCATTTTCTTGGTGTGGGAGGTCCTTCTGTCTATGTGTTGCTTTTATTAGTTAATGAATAAAGAAACTGGCTTGGCCTGATAGGGTAGAGTAGAGCTAGGAGGGGAAAACTAAACTGAATGCTGGGGGAAAGAAGGCAGAGCAAAGAGAATCCATGGAGCTGCCACTGGAGACAGATATGCTGGAACCTTGCCTGTAGGCCACGAGTCTTGTGGTAAAATATAAAATACTGGAAATGGGTTAATTCTAGATGTAAGAGTTAGCTAGCANTGGCCTGATAGGGTAGAGTAGAGCTAGGAGGGGAAAACTAAACTGAATGCTGGGGGAAAGAAGGCAGAGCAAAGAGAATCCATGGAGCTGCCACTGGAGACAGATATGCTGGAACCTTGCCTGTAGGCCACGAGTCTTGTGGTAAAATATAAAATACTGGAAATGGGTTAATTCTAGATGTAAGAGTTAGCTAGCAGTAAGTTTAAGTGACTGGCTAAGCAGTGATTTAAATAATACAGTTTCTGTGTGGTTATTTTGGGAGTCTGGGTGGCTGGGAAACAAACAAGCAGCCTCCAACATTTTCTCATTTAGTGATCAGTGGGGGGGCAGTCCATTGTGGTGTCTGATTCCCAGCAGCCCCACAGTGGCTCACAACCATCTGGAACTCCTGTTCCTAGGAATCTGACACTCCAGGGCCCCAGGCACATACATATACATGGACATACAGGCAGACAAAATACCCGTACATAGGTAATACATAGTGGTAATACAATTATAAACACAATAAAATAAAAATTAAAAAATAAGCCCAATAAAGCCATTGGTTGGGGGAGGGAACAACTCTGGTTTGTCACTTGGCCTAACTGTGAGGGGCAAACATTGCCTAGAGCAATGAAATTGTCCTAGCGCTCTCTAGTGTCCCCTAGAAAGAAATTCTCCCAATAGGTCTGCAGCTATGACTCTACCACAGCACAGAGGCCCTGACTCCATCCATTAGGGTGCTCACATCTGCCCAGCCCAAGCCAATCACCAGAGAGACCAAGGGCCAAACAGAAAGTTGCCGCCTCAGTAGGTAGCAGGCAATCATGACAAGAGTCCTGGAACCCACACCTCCCTAATTCCAAACTCCTTCCTAAAGTTCCCAAGATGGCAACCCAGGCAGGATGGACTGCCACAGAAGGAGGTTCCCTGAGTGGCTGGAGCCAGGCTCTGCACCCCCAGGGAGCTTTGGGTGCATCAGGAGAGGTTGTCTGTCCTCAGTATCCTTGGGATGTCACTAGAGTCAGGCCACAGTCATGGGGCTCTCCATGGAGCCCCTGCTAAAGTGATCACACAGAAGCCAGCAAAAGGGTGACACTAGGAACTCCTCTGCAGACTTCCTTCCTGGTACACACTTACCATCAGGACAGGTCAACACAGAGATAACCAGGGACAGGCCACAAAGGCTCGCTGAAGCCTCCAGTGTGATGTGACAAAGAACTCAGGCACCCAGCACCTGCTCCAAGGCAGCAGGAGTGGGAGGGCAGGAGGCATGGCAGGAGACGCGGAGGCTGGTCCAGGGCATGGCAAGGATATTATCCAATAGGGGAACAAGGCAGGGCTGGCCTACAGTGCCAGGAAGACAGGAGAAAGCTTCACTCTGCACCCTGCCTGCCCCAGGCAGCAGGACCCTTGGCCACACCATTCCAGCCTGTCATCAGATGTGCCTGGAGACCCATGGCACAGGCAGGGCCTGGAAGGTGGGCAGTGAGGACTCCCAGAGTCCCAAGGTTCAGGGCTTAAAGCCAAGAGACGATGGATGTGAGGCCAGAGCCTCAGACAACAGGGTGGTTGCAGATGGCAGGAACAGTTGGGTCACTGGCTTCTGCAAAAGGTAAAGCCCTGGCACACCTGGTGATGCCAAGGGGCTTCTCCACCTTCCGCAGGAGAACTCAAGAACACAAATCCAAGGCCCTGAGTCCCCAACAGCACACCCACTACCTTCCAGAAGACACAAGGCATCTGTCTGCCCCCCACCCCACCCACCTTGAATTCTGATGTTTCTGTTGTGGTCTATAATAAGCATCTGCTACCTAGGCACAATGAGAAATGCACAAGCCACTGAAGAATCACACAGAGGCTTGAGGAGACAGGCAACCAGGCAGACTATGAGGACAGATGTCTTAGCGGAGTAAATGAAGGTGAGCTGCTGTAAGTGCACATGGATGTGGTGGGCAGAGGACACCTGCAGATGTTGGTCCCTGCCATCACACAGCCAGGCTTGGCAGCAAGCACTTTACCCACTGAGCCCTCTTGCCAACCCAGAATTGCCTTTTCTCTTTAAATCAATCACACTGGGCCCCAGAAATTGTGGACTGGGGTGTAGCTCGGGATGATGCATGCCTGTCATCCCAGTTCTCAAGGGCTGAGGCAGGGGATTTATGAGTTTGAGGCCAGCCTGGGCTACATAACCAGACCCTGTCTCAAAAAAAAAGCAAAAATGAAATTTAAATTTTTTTAAACTGTCAGGCATGATGCACACCTTTAATCTCAGCACTCAGACAGATGCAGAAGGATTGCTGTGAGTTCAAGCTCAACCTGAGCCAGGGCTATACCCTGAGACCTTGTCTTTAAAAAAAAAGGGAAAAAAGGATAAAAACAGAAAGCGAGAACAAAAGAAAGAGAAAATGAAAGTAAATAAAAGTTGGAGGACTGGAGAGGGCTCGTAGCTAAGCACAGCGCTGCTCCTCCAGATGGACCTTTGGTCCCAGCAGCATGTCAGCTGTCTCTCAATCACCTATAGCTCCAGTTCCACACACACCTTGATTAGATACTAAAATTTAAAAATTATAAAGCAAATAAATCAATAAAAGGTTGAGTGTGAGACAGTTCAGAAGGTAAAGGCGCTTGCTGCCAAGTCTGGCACCCTGATTGGTGGGAGGGGAGACCAATTCCTGCAAGCTGTCCCCTGAGCTCTCCACACACACTGGGGAGGGCCACCCTTGGGCACACACACAGGGTAAGTAAAGAAATAAAGAAATGCAATTTTTAAGAACTAAATGAAAGTTGAAGGAAAGGTCAAAACTCCCCTAGAAAATGAGTGGACAGCAAAAACCAACAGGAAGATGGCTTTACTCTGACAAGGTGGCTGACCAGCCAAGAGGTCCCTGTAGTCCAGACTGCAGGAGCTGTGAATAAGAGCAGCTCACCCTGCTGGCGAGGCGGGGAATTGCACATAGACATGGAGGGGGAGGACAGGACCCCAGGAGGCCTTTGCAGCAGGCACATGGGGAGCTGCACCTGCTGTGCTGTGGCAGGGTAGCACTGCAGACACTGGGGACACAGGCTAGGCAGAGGACACAACTGTCTGCATGGAGGCACGAGAAGCTGTCCTGAGCGCTCCACGCCCAGATGCTGACAGCAGGGGCGGGAAGTTCAGGAGCCTGAGCCTCTGATCAATGGAGAAAGAGCTGTAGGGGCATTGGGCAGGGCAGTGAAACATGCATCATGCGCCTTCCCAACAGACCCAACAATGGAGCTTGTTCAACTTCCACATTCCAAGGGTATCAGCAAGCAGAAACCATGAAGGCAGGAGAAGGCCCAAGAAATGACTTTATTTCAAGGGAATAGCATGGTCAACATAGGGGACATGACCACAGAACTTGCACAAAAGCCAGAATTGTGAGCCCCAAGACAAACATGGAAAACACAATTCCTCTGGGGGTTCTCAGTGCACAGGGTCGATCCTATTGTCAGCAGAGAAAGTTTGTCAAAGAAGCTGACAACTGAGGGACTCTCCATGGGAAGTGCAGGCCCTGGTGTGGACTCAGCACTGCTGCTAGGAGAGGGCAGGAGGGGGAGATGGGGAAGTAAATGGATGGGTGGACGGATGGGTGGATGGATGGGTGGGTGGATGGATGGATGGATGGATGGATAGATGGACAGATGGATGGATGGGTGGATGAACAGATGAATGGATGGGTGGGTGGATGGATGGATGGATGGATAGATGGATGAATGGATGAACGGGTGGATGAACAGATGAATGGAAGGGTGGGTAGGTGGGTGGGTGGGTGGATGGATGGATGGATGGATGGATAGATGGATGGATGGGTGGATGGATGGGTGGGTGGATGGATGGGCAGGCAGATGGATGAGCGGGTGGATGGGGGGGTGGATGGGTGAGTGGGTAGATGAGTGAGAAGGTGAGGGGTAGAAAGGTGGGTGGGTAGACAAAAACGTGGATGGAAGGACAGAAAAGTGAATAGATAAAATGTCCATTTAGGGCCAGGCGGGGCGTGGGCACACCTTTAATCCCAGTACTTGGGAGGCAGAGGCAGGCGGATGGATCTCTGTGAGGCCAGCCTGGTCTACAGAGCAAGTTCTAGGACAGAGAAACCAGTCGTAGAAAAAAAAATGTTCACTTAGATTAGCTACACAACAGACATGTCCCTCAGTTTGGAACTAGGTACATGCCTGTACTTGGGGTGTTCACGGTGCCCTTGCAATGCTGATGAGGCGCGAGAAGCAAGCACAGCCCTCAGACAGACAGCACAAGGCTCAGCTGCTGGGAGGACTGTACAGGAATCCACCACAGGGTAGAAGGTGAGCTGTGCTAAGAGGGACATGGCTCAGGAGCACAGCACAATATGATTGTGGAGGAGAGGAGGTCACCAGTGACCCAGGGAGAAGAACCTGTGCCGCACCTCCAAAGGGAAGGCAGGGGACAGGTGGGCACAGAACAGTGGCACGAGAAGCCTTCTCTCTGCACGGCTTTCCAGGGTGGCGCCACAGTGAGGCCTCACAGCTCTACTCTCTCTCAACAAGAGTCCTAAGGGACAGAGTGAACGCGGAGGACCACACCAGGGCCTTCTGCAGCCACACTACAAAGACACAGTGGCATCTCTCCTGCCATGCCTGGGGCCTGACCTCATAAAACCCACACAGGCTCAACGCTGTTCCCAGTGAAAAGGAATAAGAGGATGTGGGCCACTTGGCCCCTGGGTTCTCTTTCTACTGACAGGCTACTACAAAGTCAAAATGGGGTCTGACAGTGCTGAGTGACAGATCAGACAGCTTGGCCAGAAGAGTCCCAGGCTGGAGGGAGCATGCACTCAATATCAGAGATACAGATGGCTAAGGCAAAGGGTAAAGTGCCCAATGTGGAGACTTCAAGAAAGACATCCAGGAGCCCTTCCTGAATCCCTTGGTAGTGCTAACTCAGTGTGACCCACATGTGTCTGGACCCCAGAGCTGTGGAAAGGCATAATCGGGTCTTACTTGCCGGCGGTAACCCAGTCTAGTGGGTTAGCTTCCAGTTCATGAAGACATATCTCAGAGACTAAGGCAGAGAACACGTGCAGGAGCACACAGCCACACACTGACCCTGCCATAAACATGCAGGAGCAAACACACACTGATGGAGGAGGGTCATCTGTCTA
>LOJH01047815.1:0-23931 GCA_001685095.1 Ellobius talpinus
TTTTGCCTTCACCATGCTGATAAATTTATTATAAACTGTCTAAAATTTGTTCCAATGTCAGCAAATTGAAGTTATTACTTATAGGTAGATTCTCATTATTGTAGATCATCTAAGGCAAAATCTATTAGCTAATAGCCTTGCTCCTTTCTCTTTGGCTTATTTTGTCATTTTGACATGCTGTATAAATAAAATAAAAATCAGTTTGATCCTACTTAAAAAAAATTATGGGAAGACAATAAACCCTGGCAAAGAGTTTGTGCTGATTTTTTAGGAGAGATAATTAGCAATTATCCCAAAAGTGATAACATTATTCTTATAAAGAGAACTACTTGTATCCTTCCCCACACTGTACATAAAACACCAATAATTAACGTCCATATATTCTATACTGTTGCAAATAAATCAGATAAGGCAGGTTAAAAAGCAGAACATTTAAGTAATGTAGAGCAAAATCCTTATAAGTCTTTAAAAAAACAGAGTTATTTGCTCTTTTCATGGTACTAAGGGATTTTAAAGAGCCTCTCAATATATTACTGATTTTCAATATGCAGAAAGAATTGTCTTGCATGTTGAAACCTGTTTACTTTATACCAGTTGATACAGAAGTGACATCATTATTCATTCAGGTTTAAGATATAATCAGGAATAGGCTTTGTTCCATGTACACAACACACATCTGATCCCATACATGTCTGTCATGTCCTTTAGAACAAAGTAATGCACAAATTAATGGATTATTGATTGGAAATATATTGAAGGCCTGAGAATTTCATTAAAAATCCTCTTGTCAATATCAAAGATTTAAAGAAAGAGTTTTCTATTTACATAGCAACAAGATAAGGAGATGTTCTACTTGCCCTTTCTGTAACCAAATACTGTTGCCTGCAGGGAGTATCCCAAATGATATCTTAAGGAATGAAATCTGGCAGATGCATGTGTTCCACTCTACAGAATTTGGAAAATTAAAATGTGTACACCACACCATTGATAGTTATTCAGGTTTTCAATGGGCTCAGAAAAGGCTGATTTACTAACCATGTATTTATTAGAAGTTATAGCCATCACAAATATGGCTATACATGCACAAAGAAAGACATATAATGTTCCTGCATCTATCTCTAATAAAATGAAACAGTTTTTCCTTATTATAATATAAAGCATATTACAGGTATTCCAAAGAATCCTACAGGTGATGCAGTTATAAAAAGATCAAATTGAACTATAAAGGATATGTTAACCAAGAAGAAAGGAATGGAAAATAACCCCATTAATAGGTTGCATAATGCTTTCTTAATCTTGAATTTTTTGATTCTTATTAGAAAGGAACAACAGCAGCAAAGAGACATTGGTTAATAGATAAAACTTCTGAATTAAATCAGTTGGTGAATATAAAGGATGTGTTGACTTCACAATGGAAACAAGGAGATGTGCTACATTGGGGAAGGAGTTTTGCTCTTGTTTATACAGGAGAAGAAAAGCTATGGATACCATAAAAAATAATAAAGATTTGATTTGAAAAAGAAAAGCCCCTTGAGAATGAGGATTGACAGCTCATCTACTGAGGTGACAATCATAGAGGTGGTAAGAAAACCTCATAAGGATTGGGGCAGGGTTCAGTTTATGTATTTGCAGGAAAATACTCATTTTCAAAAGATCAAGAGACCTTGGATATCTATATGCCTAAAGATCAAAAGATAGCTGTCCAGAAATAATCACCAAGTGAAGAGAAATCAGGCTTATGATATTGAATCATGTGCATGGTAAAATTTGCTTATCTAAACATGTATACACTTACTTTAAAAACAAAACTAGCTTTGGAGTTGGACAATGGCCATCCTTGTCTAAATCTAAGCATGTTGTTAAAAAATATTCAGAGTTTCTATCTTATGTCAGGAGCCATATGGTATGGAATAGAAGAAGAAAGAATTTAGGAAGATTTTTAGTCTTCTCCATAACTACTTTTGTCTTTATCATACATTTTGTTGAATATATGTCTATATAAATAATGTTTAAGTTTTCCACAATAAACAATTAATTTTCCTTTAGTAATCTTTGAAGTTTCCAGCAAGATGATGGGACCTCACAACAATGACTCCACCTGTTTTATATGACATCATTATGTTGATAGAGGTAATTTAAGACTGGTTTTGTGTACCAGCTGCTCAAAATGATTCCAACTCACTTAGCTGAAATGGTGCACCTTCTTACAATATTCTGGTCAAAACTTCAAATAAGAACTTCAGAAAAACCTTACTGAGTTCTTAGAGACTATTTGAAATTATACAAGACAGTAATCTTGAAACTTAACCATCATTTTACTTTTACAGAACTCAATAGAAAAACATTGCCTCCATTAGAGTTGGAAGTAATTCTAGAAGATGACATCTCCTCTCCCAACAAAGTTTGTCCTTAGTGTTAGGGACATCAATTAGGGGTTGATTATAACTGATATAGGGTTGGAAGTTGGGGTGGAAATTATGTAGGCTCAATGATCTCTGGAAAAAAAAGAAAATTGGATGGGATAATATGTAGGTTAGTATGAGATTACTCACACTAATAATAATTGTCAGAAATAGAGTAAATATTTGTGAGCTATTATTTATAGGCAATTTACATTGGTTTAGCTTCTTATATATTGATACAAATTCAAATTATTTTGAATATGCTCCTGTTTCTGTTTATAATATTTGTAAACCTAGGCAAAATTATTTTGTCATAGTGTATGCATGCATGCTTCTACCTCTGCTTAAGACATTTTGTATATTGATATAATTTTAGGATATATTTATCATATTGTACTATACATTTCTACCTCTGATCAAAGAAAATATATATCACTTACATTTGGAGGTCGCCTTCATTTGCTGCATTTGGGTATGTCCTCATACTATAAATGTCATCATAAAGGACACGCATGCTATCTCTCTCCTGGCTTCTGAACTCGGTTCCTGTTCACTGTTCATGCACAGGACTGTGATCTGTGAGTGTACCCCTAAATAAATAATCCTTTATTGTACTGATTTCTGTGCTAGTTTGGGAAAATAATATAGTGTCCATCATCAGTGTATAAGTATTTCTGCTATTGTTTCAGGTTTTGAGTTTGTGCAGCTCCTTCATAAATGTAATATATTATTTAATAATACAGAATAATAGATAGTCATTTCTAATAGTCAAAATTTTAGTCATGTTTGCTAGGTTTTCTAGATATAGAGGGATATATTTCAAACACTTCAGAAAAAACTGTAGAATATGTAATTTAAATAACTTAGGATTCTGTTGACATGAGACATGATTGTTCCTGACAGCACAAACCTATTCCCGAGAGAATTATGGACATCAAAGACACTCTACTTGGAGTTTGTTTTATTCTTGGCAAAACTGACCATTGTACAAAGAACTGCTGCTGCCTTGACCACTGACCAAATGAATGGTGTCCAGACTGGACAAGCAGGATATGAGCAAGAAGACTGCCAAACCTTGTCAAGGCAGGGTAAGATGGTTTTTCAAATTTTCCTGCCTCTGAAAATGTTCTGTCATTTACTCTAGAACTTAGCCAAATTTTGTTTCCGCAAAATTGCACGTGAGACTTTTGGGTGATTGCCCAGAATGTCAGCAGTTTTCGGATGTTTTTTGACTTCACTTCAAATTTACATGATTTCCCTTCTCAGGTCTTTGATGCCCTGAAGATTAAATAGTCATAGTTACTTTTCTCTCTTAGTTTGGACAGGAAATGAATCCTGAGTGTTCGCATTTGTTTTTATGATTTTTTTTTCAAGACAGGATTTCTCTGTAGTTTTGTAACCTGTCCTGGAACTAGCTCTGGTAGTGCAGACTGGCCTCGAGTCACAGAGATCCAGACACCTCTGCCCCTTGAGTGATGCGATTAAAGGCAGGCATTATCACTGCCTGGCAAATGAGCATATTTTTTTTATCTCAATGCATGATAATCATAAAATCCCTAGCAACATATAGAAATAAGAAACAAAATTTGTTTGTCAGAATACTACCTGGTATTTAGTTAAAGTCTAGTTTACTTAGCTTCCACATATAATTTATATTCAAGTCTTGTATCCTTCTGATATTGGCATGGAGTTGGGGCATGTTCTTTTCATGATAACATAAAACATAACTAATATCTGTGAATTCTATCAGTGTGGCAGTTAATTTTCATCATGGAAGTGACTAGATTGAGAATTACTGTGGAAGTATATTACTAAGCACATATAAGAGTCTTTTCAGAAAGTCTTAAACAAAAACCATGAATATGGGCATCTGTTGTAATAAGAGTGGTGGGCGGCGTGTATGCTACCATGAGCTTGTGGCTTACTGGGAAAGATTTAGCATGTCTGACCTGGAAGCTTTATGGTGGGTGGCTCTTTGCCTCTGCCTCCTTTCTCCCAGCATTCTGTTTTATCTATTCTGCCTATCTAAACTGTTGTCCTAACGAAAGGCCAAGACAGTCTCTTTATTTAACAATAAAAACAACACATAGAAAAAAGACCCTTCTACATCAGGCATCATTATCCCATTTGTTGGCTTTTGTCTTGGATAAAAAAAGATTAAGCTAGTTGACCTGTAATATTCATCACTGTTTCCTGACTGGAGATCCAAGATGAACCAGTACTTCACAGTCATGATTTCACAGCTAGATCTCCCCTCACTGTCAGACCTTCCCTGCTTGAATAACCTATACCCTTAAACTGAGCCAAAACAAATACTTATTTTCTAAAATATAATATCTTCATTTTTCTTATATTTTTCACAATGACGGGAATGGTACAAAACCAGAAAACAGTAGATTGGTTTCGTTACTGTAGTAAAATTGTCCACATGTTTCTTAGGTTATGGCAATTAAATCACAGGAGAAATGAGGGATAATTTGGAGCTGTGGTTGCAGAATCCTAGAGTGCTGCAAATAGAACTTAGACAGAAGCCATTTTGGTACATCCCCACCAAAAAATTGCTGTGTATTCTGGTGATGGCCTGAAATCTTGGATAAGACTAAATTCAGAACTATTAGACTAAGTATTTCATGAAAAATATTACAAAATGAGAATGCATGGTAGCATGGCTAATGTTCATTGATCTTGTTCATATCTACAAGGAAAGAGGAAAAACATATAAAATCAAACTTGACAAATAAAAGAGAATAATACAATTTAAAGCTGGGGAATGGCAGCAAGGCAGCTGTAATTTCTAAAGAGATTAACGCCACTACAGATTTTAGAAAATTTTAGGCCTGGGGAGGAGCTACAGAAAATAGACAGGAGAACAGATCCTGTGAGCAATGCAAGAAATATCATGAGAAGAAGATAAAGCAGGAGCCAGTAATGCAGAAGAAACATGAAAAGAAGACTGACAAAGAAGTAACTCCATTTCCTTTGATCCATTTGAAACTAACATCTTCAAAGGGTACCCTTTACAAGTCTAAAAATAATAATGATAGAGCCAGGTGCTATTTAATGTCTTTGAGGATTCTCATCTTTCAGGACCTAGTTTCTTTGGTACTCATTTTAAAAATCTGATGTTATTTATTCTTTGTATTTGCTTCTTTCTTTTTGCAATTAAAAAAGAATAAGGCTATTTGTTTTAATTTTTATTTTACAAAAGCATACAATTCAGAGACTTTGACATTTGAAAGAGACCTTGGCCCCTTTTAATTGTTGAAGTTTTTTTTTAAAGACTCCAAGCTTTTAAATTTGAACTCTATTTCACCTGACATTAACATAAGATTTTGGAGAAAAAGAATGAAAGGTTATGACTTTAAGAATTGTATTTATGTGTAAACTTGACATGTAATAGATTATCTAGTTATAATTAATTGTCAACTTGGTACATCCTCACATAACCTGTAGAAAAAGAAAAAAAATATTGACTGAGTAACGTTTTTTCAATAAGATTGATCCATGAGTGATGTTTTTGAATATTAAGTAATGCATGAGGGCCCAACCTATTGCTAGCAACATCCCTGGGCATGTGGTCCTGAGCAGGCCAGTAAGAAAGCCAGCAAACAGTGCTCTTCTGTAATACCTTCCTCTAGGTTCTTATCCTTCATTCTTTTCCTAATTTACCTTTATAATGGCTTATAACTTGGGAGTGTAAGGCAACTGAAGAAAGAAACTTTTAACTACCCAAGTTGCTTTAGTCAGCATACTGTATTACATCAGCATAAAATGTACTATAATGGAGTCTCATCATTTAATTATGGTTGGTAACAAAGAGAAATAGTAAAACCATATGATTTTTTATTAACAAAAACATAACTCTTTGAACAAAAACATCTTTAGGAGGTAGGTTTTTTCAGTTTTTTCTAATTTTTAATTTCTGAGATTTAAATAGATAAAATTATTATATTAAGGATCATTTTTCAACTTTTAATGAATGTGTATTAATAATTTTTGATACTCTTGATTTAAATTTATTCAGTTTTTAAAGAGAAGACAGATTGATTTTATTTCAATTTAATGGAGATATCATTCTTTATAAAAAATAACATTTGTCATTGCATGCAACAATGAAGAAAAAAACAAAACAGATTGCTGGAAAATAAAATAGTGGTAGTGTGTAGATGTTTATATTCCTCTGTTGTCTGACATGCAAGGTGCCAGCAAAAGCATGTGGAATATTTATGTATTACTGATGAGCATCTCAGGTTCATTCCCTTTATTGTTACGGTAGAGATAAATGAACCCTAGCCACATCACCTCAGGCTTCTTCTGATGCCTGACTTTTGAGAAACTATGGGTCTTTCTCCAAAAAAATAATGGTGAGGGTGGCTTCTTCCAGAGCAGATCTACCAAGGTGCAAAGTACACTTTCTGTAATGTGGGATGCCAAGAGCTTCAGTTTTTCACTATACAGATATGTGCTCAGACAAGGAAGAAAAAACAGGAATGATGCATATAAATTATTATTTTAATTTTCTTCCTTTAAAATGCACATAGTTTTTTTTAAAGGCATCACTGGTTATAGTTTTATAATGGGTGTAAAGGAAGAGAAATACTTTTGAGGAATAGTGTGTTTAATTGGTTGTTGATTTGAAAACATGTAAACATTGGCAAATTATTAGAAACTCCATGAGGTAATGAGGTCTCCCACATAATTTCCCTTTCCTTTTTTAAATTCAATTTTTTGCTAGCTTAAAAAGTTCTGGATTTTATCTTGACATTTTCACATACATGAAATTATATATTATTAAGCTTTATATTTATCCCCTCTAAAGCCATCAGAATGTTCCATGATCCCATCTTGCGTGTTACTTCTTGCCAGCTTTTTGCTTGGCACTATATTCAATTACTTTCTGTAATCCCCATAATTTAGACATTTTCCTTCCCCAAAAATAGTGTCATTTTTAAATTTTATGATCTATATTTATTTGTACATTTAAATCTGGATTCTGTATAACAGAAAATATACAATACTTCTTTCTCTGTGTCTGGTTTATTTCACTTGATACAATAATCACATTATATATTGTGTGCATATGCATGCATGTGTGCACAATAGATATTTGTTCATCTTTAGAGTTGGGTTTTATTCCATTCTTAATATGAACCATATTTTCATTATACATTTATGCTGTCAGATTTTAATCTTACTTTGACACAAACCTAATTATTTAGGAAGAGAGAATCTCAATTGAGAAATTGTACCCACCGGATTGAACAAGGCAATCCATTGGGTGCATTTTCTTGATTAATGATTGATATAGGAAGGCCAAACTCATTGTAGTTCGTGGTATCCCTAGGCTCAAGTCCTTGAGATACATAAGTAACTGAGTTGATCATGAAGAGAAAGCCAGTAAGTAGCATTCCTCTACAATCTGTTTCAGTTTGTATCTCCAGGTTTTTGCCCTGCTCTAGAGTTCCTGCTCTGACAGAAGTCAGTGACTGACTATTACCTAGAACTGTAAAATCATTGGGAAATAAAACCCTTTCCCTGCAAGCAGCTTTTGGTCCTGGTCTTACATTACAGAAATTGAAAGCTAACTAAGACAGTAATTAGAATCAGGTCATAAGGTGCTGCTGTGACCTACCTAACAATGTGCTTTTGAAAGGTCTGTGGTGATTTGAATTTTGGGATGAGAAAGCCATTGAATACTCAGAACTCCGCACAGTTTGGTGATGCTTGAAGACAAGCATGCTAATAGTGCAAACAATGGAAATGCAGTTTCAGAGAGGAGGTATTTTTGGGGGTGGGGGAAGTCTGATAAAGATTCGATGAGAACCATTGATATTTTTAATTAGAACCATTAAAGTGGAACTTCTAATTTAAGGTTATAATTGGTAGTAGTCAGTCAGCTGTAGCTACAGAATCATGTGTGATTGGAAAGAGACAACATCAATGTGGCAGATCTATTGTGAATTTTTTTCAGAATCATCACATGGAATCTATAATCCATAGGGGTTTCAAGGCTCTACCTCATGCTGGCAGTCAAAGTTGGAAATGTATGTGTCTCTCTCCATGTGGTTGTGGTTTGGCAGACATCATGAGGAGCAGTGGAAGCTTGGATTCATGAGAGGCCAAGAAAGGTCATCAGAAAATGTACAACTTTGTTGCAACTGCTGGTGAATCCCAGGAAATAAAGGTTCATGGAGAGAAGTTGAAATTGGTACCATGTGGCAGGGTCACCATTCAGGGAAAGCTCATAAGAGATTACACTGGGTTTTTATTCTTGCTTTCATGGGAATTTAATCTTTCATGTTTAATTGGAAGTCTACAAACTTTAAAAGAATTAATTTAATTAAATTTGAATGTGTAAATGCACACATTCATTATATAAATATAAAGTGCTTTATACTTTCTGCCTCTCGTCCCTAACTGCTAGCCTGTAGTGCTAACAATTTCATAGATAAATTTGCTGTTTAATACTAGCAAACAGCATTTTCCCCTCAGCCTTATACATGCTTTGCATGTATGTGTCTTTGTTCTTACCTGCTGTTTGAAACTTATTTTTATTTTTGTGTATGTGGTCCTAAAGGTTCAAGGTAACTCCCTATTACTGAAGATATTATGTATTTTGAACAGAAAATCCAGAGTCATAATGGAGCTGACATGAAAGTGTCTTCCCCGAGGATGGGCTTTTATAGTACCAGAACCTGCCACTCATGATTCCAAGGGAGAGAAACAACCAATAGTACTACTCTACTATGATTCCTAGGAAACATAACAGTAACCAGCATGCACAATATCCCTAAGGGTGTAGTAGTCTCACTCAGATGTTGGCAGTACCCTACAGCTCTGTAATTGGAGATTTTTTTATTTCTTTTATTTTTTAATAAAGTAAGTTATACGTTTAAATATACTTTGATCATATTTTATTCTCCCCTAAGTCCTTACAGATCATCTCCTCCTCCCTCCCCACCCAACTTTAAGTTCTTTATCCAAAAAACAAACCAAAAACTCAATTCAACAACAAATGCCCCAAAATCTAAAAAACAAATATTACCCCAAACAAAACAAAATCCCAACCAAATAAATAAAAACTGCCAAACTGATGCCAACTGAAGCATGCACAATCTAGGAAAAAAACTGTAGAGTCCATTGTTTGTTGGTCAGTTACTTCTGAACATGAGCTCTGCCCTGGAGTGGTTGATATACCCAGTATAATTGCATTGGGGGAAATTGATTTTTTTCCCTCTCTGAGCAAGTAAAATGAGAGATCCATTGTTATCCTTTACCCTTGTGGCTGGGTTTACATTCATACATTTTTTAATATAACAAAATATGACATATCAAGATAAAGTAAAATTACTACATCAAGTTGGACAAGACAGACCAACCTAAGAGTTCAAAAAAGGACATAATAATCAGAGACCCAATCTTTGGCATGTTCAAGAATTTCACAAAAATAACAAACTGGAATCCATAATATAAGCACAGAGTACCTGGAGCAGACCTTTGAAGGCCCTTTGAATTTTTTTGGTCTCTGTGAATTCATATGAGCTTTTTAAATAATGATATAGAGGACCTTGTTGTCCTTCATCCATCTTGCTTTTACAATCTTTCTGCCTCCTTTTCTGTGGAGTACCCTGAGCTATAAGAGAATGGATTTGGTGAATACATTCCCTTTAGGGCTGAGGGTTCCAAGGAGTCACATTCTATGCATAATATCTGGTTGTAACTTTTTATGTTTGTATCTATTTGCTGCAGGCAGAAGCTTCTTTGAAGATGATTGAATAAGGCACTGATCTATAAGTATAGCAGGACATCATTAGGAGTCAGTTTATTACATTATTTTTCCTTTCTTTTTTTGATCAGTATTACTTGGTTTTGCCCTAGGCTCATGGACTATATAGTCCCAGGTTCTTGGCCACCCAAACAATGTCATGTATGAATCTACTTTGTGGAATGGGATTTAAGTCAGATTGGTTATTGATTGTTACTCCCACAACCTTTGGTCCATGATTGACATAACATATATATGAGGGTTTTATAGCTGGCTTGGTTTACATTTCTATTTTAATAGCTTGCAGATACCTTTCTGTAACAAAGATGATAGTACCTAGGAGTGAAGGTTCTATGTAAGCTGAAGATGTACTTTTTGAAGGTAGCAAATAATTGGATTGTGTTGACATAGTTAAAATTCAGAGTAATTATTCAAAGATGTATTAACTCCTGTAATGTTATTGATTTGTGATGCTTTCTTTTTCTTGGATTGCTTATCTGCCTTGGAATTGTTTATTAACACACACAAAAAAGCTTTATAGACTCTTGGTTATATTTATACTTCCATTCAATGTGAAATATTATTTCCATTATTCTCTACAGATCTGACTTTTATTTATGAATTCCTTTAATATATATGATCCTTTGATTAGAACAGGTAATTTTGCTGGTTGTGATTGTCTGGGTTGCCAGTTATGCTCTTTCAGAACTTGAACTACATCTTCCCAAGCTTTTCTTGATTTTAAAATTTCTGTTGAAAAATTAGGTGTTATACTGGTTGACCTATTTATATGTATTTTGGACTTCTTATCTTTTAACTTTTAAGTATCCTTTACTGAGAGGTTGCATTAAAGGGAGTATAACGCCTTTAAGCCTCCATTAAACATTGAAGAAACACAGATGGTGGTTCAACCGGCCCCTGAAGAACCTCTCTTACCTTGGCCAAATTAGTGGGGCATCTTGTGGCCCCTCTGAGACGGGCCATGGGAGCTCAGCAATAGACCATCAGCCGCTCCCTACCTGCTGCCGTATTGAAGTCCCAATCAGGCCAGTTAAGGGGAAACCCAGCATCTATTTCATTTGGAAGATTGGTTGGTGCCCCATTTGCTCCAGGGATGTTTTTCCAGGCCTCGAATAGGATCCTCTCTTTCTCTTCAGTAGTGAAGAGGACCTGTAAAAGCTGCTGACAGTCATCCCAGGTGGGTTGGTGGGAAAACATCAAAGACTCCAGCAATGCTGTCAGGCTGGTGGGATTCTCTGAAGAGGAAGGGTGATTAGTTTTCCAGTTGTAAAGATCACCAGAGGAAAATGGCCAATACTGGAGGGGTTGGAGGTGGGGTAGGTCCACTGGACGCCCATAGACACGCAGCGGCAATGCCACTGTCAAACCTGGTCCTCTGGGACCCTGTACAGGACACTGAGCATGCTGACTTCATGTGCCCATCACAACCACCCCCCCTCACCTGTGCCACCACTAGCACCAGGATCAGGCATCTGGGGCAGCAGGTAAGGGGTGGTGGAGGGCTCTGCCATTCAGGTGGCCCCTCAATCTCAGGATAGATTTTAGGACGAGCCGAAGTTTGGTTCTTCGGTGAATTCTCAGGCCTCTGAGCTACAGGTTTCAGTTTGTGTTCCAACTCTCAGAAAGCCAGGGCTCAAGAGCCTGGCTTCCATCTGCTCACCCAGGTCTTAACCCAAGGTGGGGAATCCTGGACCAAATCTTGCCATACAGTATTGTATGGTTGGTGATCAGGATGGGATCCCTGTCCTGCCTGAAAAACAATAGCATTAATTTCAAAAATAATGATTAAATCAAAGGTGCCCTCTGGAAGCCAGCTGACATCAATCACCGGCCACTCTGAGGAACAAAAAGTCTTCAATGGCCCTTTCTTAATCTCAACTGACAAGTTGTGTGCTCTAGCCCTAACTTCAGTCTAATGATCCAGAGTCAAACTCAGAGGAATCATCACAGTCTGTCATCAAAGTCACAAGTAAGACATAACAGAGACTGAAGACACACAAACAAAGGCTAACAAATGTCCATCTCCACCTAGACAGACAAAACCACTCCAGAAATACAGATGGCTGGGAGGGTGTATAGTTCCTCCAACCCAGGAGAACTTCCATATCCTCACCAGCACCTAGACAGGAGTCTCTCAGGCATCCCTGGAGTCCCTCCTCACCTCCTGGTTGTCTCCCAGGGCAGCAGTCGGTGATCTCCTAGCATGTCTGATGATCACTCCCTCTGTCTTCTCCTGAGACGTGAGCAACTGCAAAACTGAAAGTACGGAACCTGAATTCAGCCAGCATGGAAACACAAAGACACAGACAATGTCTCACCTCCAAATGGGTCTTCAGAGATGAGGGTGGTTGCCAATCCCGGATGAGTCCCCAAATGAAAGACCCCCCAAGAGTTGGGGGACTCCCACTCAAGTCTCTCATCAAGATAACATGATCTCCAAAGAACTCATGAGAAACCATCCTTGCTGTAATCACACGAGGTTTATTGACAGGAACTAGTGTGCTGGGGCCAAGACTCATATCCCACACAGGGGTAGAGGAGTTTGACCCCAAGTATCAAGAAGAAGGGTTATTTAAGGGAAGAAACCACAACCCAAAGTGGGTAGAGAGAGCATCATTGGAAGATCCCAGAAATACCAGTGATAATCACAAGGGGGTAACTCCCCATTACTCAAAATTGTTCTCAAGATTATAATCTAACTTTGTGGTCATCAAGTTCCTGGAACAAAGTCACTGAACCAACTAACCTAGATTTTTGGCTCTACTCTTCCTGCTAGGGGGTCTGGATTTATCCTGGTCTTTCAATTCCACTTGTACATGTGTTGATATCCTTCTTTCTAAATTTAGGAAATGCTTTCCTATTAATTTTCTGCAAATATTACACATTGGTGTCACAGATTAAAGCATAAATAAATCTTCCTCCCTGAAGACTATCTCTCATCATATCTGAANATTTTTGGCTCTACTCTTCCTGCTAGGGGGTCTGGATTTATCCTGGTCTTTCAATTCCACTTGTACATGTGTTGATATCCTTCTTTCTAAATTTAGGAAATGCTTTCCTATTAATTTTCTGCAAATATTACACATTGGTGTCACAGATTAAAGCATAAATAAATCTTCCTCCCTGAAGACTATCTCTCATCATATCTGAAAGTACTATGCCGGGCTCCAATGAAGAAAAACAATCAATAATCCTACTAAGTTATAAAGCCTACAAACCACAACAATGACCACCATGACAAGATATTTCTAAAGGTTTAATAGTGGCACTTACATCTTGGGGAAGCCAATAAATGTCTAATTGGACTTAAGACATACTCAATGGGAAAGAATTCTTTCCTACTATTGCAAACCAAGCTGGTAATATCATGGATCCTAGAGGAAAATGTGCTTTCCTACGTCAGTATAATTTCTGACTGCATACTAAATTCTTATATCCATAAATATGAGTAGTTCTCACCTGTTGAGGACCAGACTCAACAAAATCACGTCTTACCTGTGTAGGGGTGTGGGAATTGATGGTGGAAACCACACAACAATATCACAGTATCTACAGGGAGTTTCAGGGATTACTCAGATCCTGAAATCACCTGCATTTATTTTTCCACAGCTTTTACATACTGGGGGAGAAGGTAACAAAAGGCTTCATTAACATGATTCAGCAAGGTTAACTCACAAGGTCACTCAGTCACTCTGAGACTTTTCATGATTAGCATTCTCTTGCCTAGGTACTGAGATGACCTAAGTCTCCTACACTGAGTCACATAGGCAGAAAGCAGCCCTTCCCCATGTGGCCTCATAATTACAATGGAAGAAGTTGAGGTAAATTTGCATATCCTTACCACCTGTCAGGATGGCACCAAGCTATCTTAACTTCACAAAGAGGCCAAGCACCTACCTCCTGAGCCAGAAGGTATGAAGGTGCAATTAAGCCTTATTTCCCAAACTTTTTGACCAGATAAGGTGGGAAATGGGCCTACATCTCTTGGCCTCCACAAATTTCCTTTCTTACTAATTTTAATAAAGCCTGTGTTTCTGCAATTGGACAGATTGTGTCTGCCTTAAATGAAGACTTCCTCATTTTCCTAGACTTTCCCCTCATCAGAACCAGCATTCTAATTATGCAAGTCCCTGTATTAGGTACCTGGGGGAAAGAAGAATCAAACCCATCACTGACTGCCAACCTCTGTGAAAAAAAAAAGAATTAAGGGAGAAAAATGCCTTTGGCCTCTGTGTTTTGGAGCCAAGCTTTTTCCAAGAGAGTTCATCTGCAATTAGATAATGTTGTGTGACTAATCAAGCTCCTAATGTCTACAATCTCCTAATTAAAGGAAAGGAAGATCACTAGGGTTGGGAATGGTCTCTTCAGTTGGACTAGAGTGCTTGTGAACAATTTCTTTTACTATAGCAAAACCTAAATTTCTTAACAAATATGTTAAACCCAAGCATTCATAAGAAATGTCAAACTTTTCTTAATATCTTATAGTAAAGTAACACAGTTACAAACATTACCAGGTCAATACCATAATTCTAGAATAGAAATTAACAATAAACCCATAATTTGACAGATCACAATTCTCTTAAATTCATTCTATTCAAAAAACAAGAAAGGTTATTTTTTTCTGATGGGTAAGAGTCCAATAGCATTGCTGTTTTTAAATAATTGTCCCAGGTTCTCAGCAGCAGCAAAACCCTTAGGCCACCCTCTTCATTTGAAGATGGGCTTCAGTCACTCCTTATATTGAATCCTTCTTCTTCTTAGGGGAAAATTTAGGTCTCAGTTCTCAGGTCCAATATTTCAATAGCAGATTGAATACCATATTCTTAAAATGAGTTCTATGTTCCCAAAAGTAAAACAGTCAAATATTCAGTCTGTGTTTCTAGTCCAGTGTCAAGATAAACAGGATCCAGACTGCAGCAAGTTGTATTCAGGAATCATGGCAGCTGCTACAGGGTCTCGGAGGAGGTGTGGATCCTGAGTGTATGGATAGAGCCCAGCATCCCACAGTGCAGAATGGTGGCAGCAGGTTGGCCTTGTGCATCCTAAGCTTGGTCCCACAGATCAAGGTACCCCTTTCCATGGGGGCATCAGCATCTATGTTGTCATCAGGACTGATATCCTTCAGCTGGATGCATCAAACCAGATGTTCTAGAAGTCATCTCTCTTGATCTTCATCCTGTGAAAAAATGCAGATATGCCCTCAACCCCATATTAATACAGGATTGGGTCCTTTCCATATTCCAGTGCAAGGGTCTCTCTACCTTGCTTTTGCAAAGGTTTCCTTGGTGACATCATGCCAAAATCTGTCCGCAGAAGATTGCTCATGGGCATCTAAAAAAGGTGCATGACTTAAGGCATTATGTGGTGATTCTTAATTGTCCTGTTTTTTATCCTGTTAAGTTGTTTTCAAGGAGCTATGGGCACACTCCACAATTCCTTTTCACCTTTAGCAATAATATATACAACTCTTCCATTTGAATAACCATTTGTAAAATTTAGCATAACATCCTTTTTTGCTACAACTTTAGGAAAAATAAAGGAATATAGTTGTGCAAATTACAACAATGATAAGCTAGGAAAAGGTTATTAACCTGGACTTTAAATTGAAAAAATGCAATTGCCCAATAATCACTATTTTAAAATAATCAATTAATCTGTTGCTTAGTGTAAGGAACATTGATCATAGTAAGTTCCCTGATAAAATATGTCCTATATTCCAAACTGCTCTTCTGTAAATAATATTACTACTTTAAAATAAGGGTTTAATACCTTACTTGGTAAAATGGAAGGTGTAACTATGAAAGTAGACTGTTTTAGCTTAAAAAAAAGCTGTTGTTGAAATGAATGTTGTAATTAAGATACATGCTTGCCAAGGCTGATCATAATTAATATAATGTACTTGCTGTTTTTGTATAGCATATTCTACCTGCTTTGGTACCTGTCTGGCAGCTTCTGTAAACTGTCTACTGGGATTTGGATCATTGTTCCCTTTAAGAATTTTACTTAGTCGACACCTGCAGGTTCCTAAAAAAGTTCTGCTGTTCTGCTGCTTTATCAAAAAATCTGGTCTAATAAAGTCTAACAGTCTCCAGAGCTTAGTTCTGCTGCTTTATCAAGACATCTGAACTGGTAAAAACTAACAATCTCCAAAGCCCCCGCCCATTTTCAAGCTTATTTTACAGGTCACTCCTACTGTCTGGGCCAAGACCAACTTACAAAGTGCCCTCCAGACAACACCAACACTTGCATCAACTCCTGGGACTTCACCATTGGTACCAACTCTCCTGGGTCAAGGACACCTACCAACTAAAATCTGGTTTACAAGGGCATATCTGCTCTTGTGTCTCATTTATTCACCAGAACCTCACTTGTATAACCAGAGCACTTCTCTGTCCCATTCTTTCTGGCAGTTAATGACCATTCCCATGGCTAGCCCCAGCCATAGGACCAATAATAACAAAATATGTTTTTTTTTTTTGTCCTAGCCACCTGCCTTCTCATCATTCTCAGGGAACAAATGCCTGATGTCTCCAAGATGGCAGTATACTGGATGCCTCTCTAGCCACACCTCTCACTGAGTGTGAACCCACCAACTCCCAGCTCTCCCCTCTCCTACATCACCCCATGCCTGCAGAAAGTAGTCAGACTTGAGCCAGTGCCCCCTTTATCCAAAAAGAGTCTGGAATGTTTTGTTAAAAGCATCATCTCAGCCTCTAACATCCTTATCCAAAAAAGTCTGAAATGTTTATTTGGAGAGCTTTACCCCAGCCCACCTTCATTCATTTTAAAATGTTCAGTGGAAAGTTCCATTTCAAAGCTCCCTCCCCTGGAAGTTGCCTCAGTCCAAACTACACCTCCAAGAAAGCCCACCAAATGGTGACCTCTCCCTAGAGAAGGACAAGACCATTCCCATAGGCTACTGCCCCCCAGAGAACAAACACATTGTCTCCCCTTTTCTTTCTCTGGTGGTCATTCTTGTTCTCCTCCCCCCTCCCGTGCTTTCCTGTGGTCCACCTAGGAGTGCTGCCATCCATTAAACCTGGGATCTTTTCTAATATGGTCTGATCTGGTTTGATTTAGATTATTGCATCAGCAGAGAGGTTTATCATTCAAAAAATACTTAACTGTAAAGTATATCTCACACAAGAATGCCTGATATGAGATAGTTCATGTATGAAAATCTCAATGTATGAGTGCAGTTTCTCTGATTGCAGTTGAAATGTTATCAGCCAGCTTCCTGCTCTGGTTTTGTCTTATGATGCCTTATTCACCATTATAGACAACCTAATCCTGGAAACATAAGGTAAAATATACTATTTCTCTTCTTTTCAAACTTGTTTTTGTTATGGCATTTTATCACAGCAACAGAAAATAACTAATATACTTGTAATGGGGAAATGTAGTTGTTGCAAAGAACTTGAGTATGTTACTATTATTTTTCTTTTTTGAGGAATGCAAAGGCTTTAGAACTTTAAACTTAAAAGTCAGTTGAATATTTTAAGCAAAACTTAATGGAACATTGTTTTAGGAGCAAGAAAATTGTATTGCTTAGAGTAATGTAGGTAGTTTGAGCCTAGTTCATTATGTTTCACAGGAAAATAATGTCCATGTTAGGCCTTTTCTATGAAATTTGATCAAAAGATTGCCTTCCTTCTGGAACTGTTCTAAGAACTTGCCAAAGCCAAATTAAAAAGTAAAGGACTAATTTAAATTTTGGTGGAGGAGATTTCAGGCTAGCACAACATTGATGGCTGACTTATTATTGCCGACTGCAGGTATACAGCAAAAAGAAAGCAAAATGGGGTAAAAGAAAATACAAACTACATAACTCCAAAAGAAAAGAAGCATTAGGAAGACTTAATATTGCCTCCAATATATATTCTGAAAAAGAGGTTGAAATTGCTAAATATATTAGTCTCGTTAAGGAAAAACATCCTGTTATTCAGAGGAACAATGGGAAATGTGCCTTTAAGGCAAGATAATACCCATCTATTCTTCCTCCTTGTTATACAAAAGAGTCCCAAAAGTTTCTTTCTCCTAGAAACAACATCTTTCTTAAGTTGCTGTGTGATTCAAGGGAGTGAAGATCCTTCACAAGTTGGGAGTTGAACATAGATCACAATCCATATAGTACTGACCTTATAAATAAGAAGGATACTAAAATAATGGCTTCTGAACATTTGGTGGTTCTGAGAGCTGTAGAGGCCAGCAACATGTGGCATTACTTGAGTACCTGAAAGAAAACTTTGAGAGGCCATTGCATTAAGTTGTGAGAATGAGGACTGAGTTTCAGTGGAAATTCTGTGATACTGGAAATGGCAGAATCATTTGAACATGAGCTAAAAGATTTAAAGAATCCCATCCTGGGTTTCACTCTTACTCTGATCCAATATTTNAAAAAAAAAAAACTTCTTTTGAAATTGGTAATTTTTTTGAAATTGGTAATGTATATTGTCATTGTATTTGAAAGGATATAATTTTATTTTATTTTATAGTGGGTAAGGATATGTACCAGTTAAGAAATTGATTAGAGTATCAAAAGAGATTTGAAACTTTGAACTTTGGAACAGTGTTTAGACTATTAAAACCTTCTGAAGTTATACTAAATGCATTTTGTGAAATGATTTGACCATGAATCTATGGTGTGTCAAAAAATGGAATTTTGTAGTTGAATAAGAAATGTCCCCTGTAGGCTCATGTATTTAAACAGTTGGTGCTTAGTTGGCTGAGGTTATGGAGTTTTTAGTTTATGGATCTTGATTGAATGAAGTATGTCAGTGGAGACAGGCTTTAAGAGTATATGACTCTCTGTCCTTTCAGCTCTTTCTCTCACACACTCTCTTTAATTGCATGTGGATGTGATATCTCTTCTTCCTATTCCTGTCACTGTGACTTCCTCTAGACTTCTAGAACAATTAGCCAAATATAAACTCTTCCTTAATTTGCTTTTTGTCACAGTTTCTTATCACTGCAATTGAAAAGTAACCAAAAAAGAGAAACAGAAAGAAATAAGTCTCATAGTTTTGTGTTCAAATTATAGATATTAAACGGAACTTTCTTGGAAGCATAAAGGGATTAAACTCCTTGAGGAGGGAACTACTGTTTCTTTGTCTTAAACCCAGATTTATATTTATTTATACTAATTGATCAATGATGTCTATAATTGCATCAGATTGTGAGGCTGAGAGTTCCTACTGATCTCTCTGAAATTTATAGAAAGTTACATGCAACTAACTTTCCACAAAGTAAATAAGTGTGAAGACTAATGCATCCTAGAATAAGAAGACTCGGATCTACTCTGTGAGGCCAGCTATTGTCAACCTGTGAAAACTCTATTGTCCAGAGTGCCCTTGAATACAACAAATAAAGGCTGTAAGTTTAATCCTGTACATTCATTTAATTCAGTAAAGTAGCTGATTTATGCAAAGGGAAGAAAAAAATATGAAATTAGAGGAAGAAATCAAATAAAAATCCCAGAAGGAGAAGTGCATGCTTTTATTTGTGCTGGTAACAGGTGCATTAGGTGAATAAAGATAAGTTGATAAATGACTGACATTACAGACTGGCAGCAAATACGTGCTTGGCCAAAAATGACTTCATAAGTCATGATACATCAGCAGACAGTGTCAGCCTTTCAGAATAAACCTGTGAAGTCATACAGTGTTCTTTGCATAGTCTCTGAGACCCAGATACTGGAAAGGGTCCTATGTGTTTCACTGAGACATTGAGTTAGTTGAAAGCATCTTAGAAAAGTGTCATTATATTCAAGGTGAAACGCCTTGATTGAATCAGTATGAAGTAGTCTTTAATAATTAGCAGAAAACTGGAATCAATCAGTATTTGGGAGAGGTATACAATTTATCCTGCTTGGATTTATTGTGACAGAATAGGTTATGTCAAAGCGAACCTGTGTAACTATTAAAAATAAATGGGCTGTGAATAATTAATAACTTACATTGGACATGACAGCATGCCAAATTTTTATTCACCAATTTAACTAGAATAGAATAAACATGTAGAATAAAATGCATTGGTTATACAATCTGATTTAAAAACAACTAAATGTTATTGTCACAGGTATGTTTACTTGTATGTGCAATTTGTTATATATCAAGTTAATACTAGAAAATGTTTTTAAAAAGGTTTCTGATAGTTTGATGATAAGGAATATTAACAGCATAGAATGAGTGTATGATATCTTTTAATCAAATAAGATTCTGTAAAGCTAGACTCTAAAAGAAAGACATGAACATACAAATCAACATATAATTTTTATGTCCATCTTTAAGGAAACACAAGTGAAAGTAAATAGTTCAGGGAAATTCTCATCTAAGAAGCTGTTACCTAAAACTTGAACTCTCATTGTGACTATTTCACTTCTGTTTTACAGTGTCTATCTCAGTACTGGAGAATAAACTCATCTTTAATTCATTATGGTCCTCTTTTTGGCTGGGGAAATCTTTAATTATGGTGTTTTTTCTCTGGCATATCCCTGAACTTCCTTGGCTTCTCACCTCCCACCAATATCTCCCTAGTACCTGCAAGTGTATGCCAATATTGTAATCTTGTATTCTTAACAGTGATCTACTTGAACTTTAGTTCATGTGGGCACCCTTTTCTTTTCAAGTCTTGCTGGGGAGAACACCAAGTCTTGCATTCCCTTTCAATCTATTATTACAGCACGAACTTACCACCTTGCATTCCATAAAGGCCTATGCTTAGAATCTAAAAAATCTCTTCCTCTATTTTCCTTTTTTTAAAGTCCCTGATGAAAGTAAATTATTTTAATAGCATTACCATTTCCTATGTTTTCACTTTGGCATCCAAGTCTTGCCTTGGAAATTCAAAATGGAACATTAAAAACTTTGCTCTCCCTTGCTTTCTTTTCTTTTCTCACTCTACCTGAAATAATTTGACATACTAGGAAGACTAAAGAGAATTCCAGAAAATAAACTGGTAGTGTTTAATTACAATCTATTTTCTCACCACACACACAACTTCCAGTGCTCAATGACAAGTTGCAAATTATGAGACATTCTTTTCATTCCTTCAGTGCCAAGTGTAAGCTTTGATTTCTTCTTTTCAAAGACTTGTGTATTTACTAACACATAATTATCTCCAGCTCTTGCAAGGATTCTCAAATGTGGGCTTTGTTACCACTCCCCTCATTTAACAGAAACAGTGAGAGAAGCATGAAGAGATTAGCTCACATACACATAATGCAGCTTATAATAATTTTTGTTTTAGTTTAGGGTGAGGTCTCCAGCATTGCTCTGACTAAATCACTCCTTGCAGTGATAAGCAAGGGGCAGGGCCAGTTCTGCTTTCATGTCCTCAGGGTCAGCTCTTACACACCTGTGCCATCAGGACCAGCTTCACTGTGTTGCCCAGGCAAGGTACAGGAGCCACTCTCCTGAGTGCTGCAGCTGGTGAGGAGCAAGGCCACTCTTATGACCTTAGTGCCTGCTTTCCCACTAATGTCAATGACTGTCCATGTGTCAGAATGCACTTGGATGTACAGCAGGAGGTGGTAACTTGTTACAAATACAAAGTTATTCCTACTCAAGTAAAGAATTGGAAGCTAGAGTGGGACAAAGCAGCTTGATATAAAAATTCCTGAATATTTTCTCAGTACATGCCAAACTGAGAAATGCTGGACATTTCCATATGCTTAATCTACCAAAATGATATAAACTTCCTATTCTAGGATGAATTATAAACAGAGCCCCTATGAGACCTTTCCAGCATAAAGAATATTTATTTTTCTGACTTATAAGTAGATATGACACCCTACATTTTAGGATAAAGCTGAGTTTCATGCTTGAGTAATGAACCTTGAATATGTGTAATCTTTAATAGATGTGTTGACACAGAATTAATGATAGCCTAGCAAATCGAGATGCTACAATTAAGTTGTGATTGATCTCCTCTAGAAGAAAAGGGGAGGGAGAACATAAGAAGGAGGTTACTGTTCAACGAACTTTTCTGTCATTTGTAGCAGTGATTCTTAATTGTGTCTCATTACAACAAAATGATCGTTACTCTACTTGTCTGTCTGATTTAGAGAGCACTAAAAGTGTTTTGTAAGGTACAGCCATGTCCCTTGCAACAGTTTCATTCTCATTACTCAGAATCTGTCCAATTATTTGTCATTTAAATAATAAGAGGGACTGTAGCAGAAAATGTGGGAGGTAACTGCTGGAGGTCTGCATGAGAAGGAAAGGAATGCAAACTCTTCTCAAGGCACTGGGAAGATGACACAATCAATTAAGTATTAAGGAATATGCAAATCACCCCACCCCCTAAGAGACTGTAAAATAGAAAGCATTATTACCACTGTATGTTAGAGAATGCCTTCTGGAAAACTGTTGTGTTCTAGTGAGAAAATTAAAAAGGGAGAAAGCTGGTGAATAATTGGAGAGGGGTGAGACAATACAGGCCATAGCATGTACTCAGGCTTCTGGAGCTCTCAGAAAGAATTTGTCAACATGCAGCACCAGTGGACTGCAGCTTTTAATGAGGAATGTTTATTTAATCTCAAGATATGCACACCCAATTCTCTTTGCAAAATGGCTTCCAACTTATCATTGGGCAATGCTTTTATAGGTTGAAGGAAGGAAACAGGAATTGAAGAGTAGTACACCAGCAGTCAGCGTTTTGGTTGTAAAGATGAACAGAAATCTTTAGAGGAAAGTAAATACATTGTGAGCACAGATGCAGTTAGCTAGGTTTTTGTTCAAGCTGCAACCAGAGTTTAAATACTTTCTCCAGTATTCCTCCATCAGTTAATCTGATCAACTAATTTCTTATGAAATTTAACACAAAAGTTTGGTCCTATTACAGATTAAAAAAAGCAAAGTCAAAAACATTTATTAAATGTTATTATTAATTTATTAAAAAAGAATACAAAAACAACAATAGCAAACAAAACAACAGATTAAAGTTCTCTTCTGTTCTTTATTCATCAAACTTTCAGATATTCATTTAGTACATACATAAATTAAAATATTACAGTCATACATGACCATACACCTTATTGAACACTTTTATTTTATAAGAAAATGACAGTCTTCCTATCCTCAAAAGGTATCTTGGAACTACTACTTCATTACTTCATAAACATCTAAAAATTAGAGCCCTAAAATGATAAGCTTTCATTATTACCCAAACAGGGTTGGCATGGATTCTCCTTCCTAAAATCCTAATCCTCTATAAATTTGCATAATATTGGTCACAGAACAATGACAGTTCTGACAAGGTAAAAGTATATGAATCCCTTTAAAGCCTCCTCACAATCAAGAAACACTGAGAATTTCCCAAATTACAAAGTGCTAATTTCTTTTACCTAATAATGACTTTCTCAATTGATTTCTTCAACAAACCTATTAGAGTGTCGCTTTTCTTAAAACTTTCTCAATTTTGTATCAAAGTCAGTGAAAAGTTTTGCAGCCTGGTAAACCTCTCAGCCAATGCATTAATCAGAATGAGATCAAATCAAACTGAATTTAAAAAATCCCAGGTTTAATGGATACTAGCACTCCCAGGTGGTGATGTTAAAAATCTGTCAGAGTAGCCGTGAGCCCTGGCCCATTCCGCTTGCAGCAGGGCAGGCTGGTGCAGGTGGCAAAGTAAGTCCCCGAAGGTGCATAGTCCCAGCGGTGAGTGCCGGCAGCAGCAGCAGCATGGGTAGGAGAGACATGTGGGCAGACACATAGTATGGAATAGAATTGGATATTTATTACT
>LOJH01047820.1:0-13138 GCA_001685095.1 Ellobius talpinus
TATTAACCAATGAAAGTAACACATAGACAGATGACCCTCCTCCATCAACCCTCTGTTTTCTGATTATAGGCTGAGTGTGACCAGTCACCTCATATCTTTGCTGTCATATTTCTCCAGTACTGAAGGGCTGAAATCTCAAACTGTGAGCCCAAATAATCTTTCTTTAGGCTTTCGTTTCTTTATCAGGTACTTTTTCACATCAGTGAGAAAAGTGTCTAATACAAAAGCTTATATTAAAATTAGTGTAAAAAACAAAACAAACAAATAAAAACCCAGAAAACAACAAAAACCACATGTTTTTTATATGCTATGCCTGTCCATAAAGGAATGATGCACGCGTGCACACACACACACACACACACACACACACACACAATTTTACAGACCTAGATTAAGGTAGTAACTAAATCAAACCCTTGCCCAGTCCTAAATATTATGCAGATCAATGAACTTCTATATAGTTAAAATACCATTACAAAGTTGTCAAATTTTGTTTAGCGCTTTACAGCTTTACTATCAATTACATTTTAATTTTACTGTTGACCTTGAAGAAAACAAATAAAATTAACACATTTTAAAAGTATTCATCCCAGTATCCTGTTACCTCAAATTTTCTCCTTTCTAGTTCCCTTATTTTTATCAAATATGACTGGTGAATAACTGTTAGGGAGTTAACCAACAAATACAAAGACAAAATAATGTAAAAGGTGCCAAATCAATGTTAGAAAACAAACAAAAGGTAGTTGCTGGATATTTTGTATTCTGGGCCAACGCTTATTTGCCTGTGTTGATAAATGATAGCAGAAAGTTTGCAAGCATAATAAAAGTCCTTCAAGTCTGTCATTAGAATGGCATCCCTTGTGGGAGTTAGCATCACTGATGTTTTGCTAAGTATGACTTAAGAACTGATTGCAATCCACAAGCATTCAATTTAACATCAGGAAAAGAATAAGAGCCTGAAGGACAAGAAATCAATAATATGAACTTGAAGCTGTGAGTTATCTACATATGGGAATACGTCTAGTTGTCTCTGGGAAATGGAAACCTTCACAATGCCAGTGTTGGGTGTGTGGGTGGAATCTACACAGATGTTAAGAATGGCTGTTAATAAACTATTGTAACTGAGACTTTCTTATACATTCAACATTTAAATTTATGCAGACAAGTTCTTATTTATGTTGTCTTATGATTCCTTGCATGAGTTCCATTATTTCTAGTATTTTTTACATTAGGAACATAAAATCACATAAAAATCATTATCTTCTCTTGTAGTTTTTATTGATTTTTTTATCTAACTCCATGATTACTAGTTCCAGATAGTAGCAAGATAATCCTATATTGAACAGATCTTTTGACTATCAACATTAATTCAAGTAAAATTTTTACTAAATTATGACATACATACAAAAAGTAAAGTGTACCATATGTCACTACCCTAATTTCATTGTCCAAATGTTGTTCTTTTGTTTTTCTCTTCAATATACATAAAATGTTGGGTTTTAAAGTCTTAATTTTTGTCAAAGAACTTATGTATAAAATTTATCCGTCTTTGTGAATAGCAAAGATGCTGTAATTTATAGATACTATACAATATTCTATTATATGAGTGCAGACAATTGTTTTGTTGAACTACAACAGACAGGGCAAGTATAACTTTTTGGTCAGTTTGCATCACTTCTGCACAATGACAGTGGTATCCTTATTTTTCTTGTTTTAAATCACCATTACAAATTTATCCTTCTTTTATTTCCCTATTTTAATTATATGGTACTGCATTTTATTTTATAATTTTGAATATGAAGCAGTCTACAATGACAGGAAAATTATGGGGACAGAGGAAGGAAGAGAGCCCTGATTCCAGAGTCAGGTTGAAGCCTCTTGATTACTGAGAAGCAGGAATTACAAACTTAACATATTAGCTGTGTTCTTTGCCCATAGAGATGATATTCCCTTCAGATATAGATATTTGTGTTAAATTAGCAATTAACGAGATTAAGGTCTAAATGTATGTGAACTTAGGTAGTCCAAACAGTGATTTTATCCTAACCCCTCGCATCTCTATGATGTCTTCTCATGATAATTATTTTCATGTAATTATCTTTATGTGTTATTTTCTATCCTAGGAAAGAACTGACTAAAATTTCTTGTCACTGTATTTTATACAATAAAAATTAAACTTTTTATTTGTTATATAACTAGTGTTGGCATGCCTAATTGAAAGTTTGTTTGTGTTGGATGTTTAACAGTACATACTTAAATGCCTGGTAAATGCCTTACAAGAGCCTTAGAAGCCTATTGTATTATTTGTTTCTGTTACTATGATAATACTCATATAAGAATTACCTCAGGAAAGGATGGATTATTTTGCTTACAGTTCCAGAGGTGATATAGCAAACTGTGACAGGAAAGAAGTGGTGGGAACATGAGGCCCCGTCAGCTGTCAAGAAGCAGAGAGAGGGAACAGCAGGTCAGGCTCAGCTATGAACACTCCTGAGCTGGGGCCCACATTTCCTTCCATATTCCTATCTCCCAACCTTTCACTGGAGAGGTTCATAATCTCTGCCATCAGCACCTAGTGGCCTTTTCATCTTAATGCAGAAATATGCTTTTCTCCCACAAAACCAAGTCATAAATGCTGAAAGCTCAGTTTCCCACAACAATGATCTCCAGGTATCAATTGCTGTGTTTATTTCCTTATTCTTGAAGGAATGAAATCTGACTGCACTTGTTTTCTCTTCATTCTTTGGGTTTTGCTCTTTGACGGGCCCACCACCCAGTCACCAAATGATCACACAGAAATTTATTCTTACTTATAAATGCCCGGCCTTCACTTGGCTTGTTTCTAGCCAGCTTTTCTTAAATTATCCTGTCTACCTTTTGCCTCTGGACTTTTAGCTTTCTCTATTTCTGTATATTTTGACTTTTCTTCTCGTTCCATGTTTGGCTGTGTAGCCAGGAGGCTCCCCCCCTTTTTACTCCTTAATCCTTCTTTTGCTCCTAGATCTCCCCTCCTATTTACTTATTCACTGTGCCTGCCAGCCCCTCCTATCCTTTCTCCTACTTTGCTACTGACCATTCAGCTCTTTATTAGACCAATCAAGTGTTTTAGACAGACAAAGTAACACATCTTCACAGAGTTAAGCAAATGCAACATAAGACAATGCAACACACATTTACATCATTAAACGAATGTACCACAGCATAAACAAATTGAACACATCTTAAATTATTATTCCACAACACCTGACAAAAACAGTTTAAGGGAGAAAGGATGTATTTTGCCTCACATTCCTGGAGGGATACAGTCATGGCAACAGGCAGAGAAGGCATGGCAGCATGAGGAAGCAACTGGTGGTTCACACTGTGTCCACACACAGGAAGAAGACAGGGCAGAAGAAGTGGACTAGACTATAAAACATCAAATCTATCCCTAGTGATGTACTTTCTCCAGCAAGGCTACCTGTTAAAGTTTCCAGAAACTTCCTAGTAGTGCTAGGGACCAAGTGTCCAAACACATCAATGAATGAAGAACATTTCACATTCAAACCACAGTATTAAAGTATTCTAGGTATCTTAAAACCTAATATAATTGGAGAGTTGTTAAAAATATTTTATAAATCCTTAAGCTGTTTTAAATACTAAATAAAATTCATTGTTACTTAGCTTCTCTGGGATCATGGACTATAGGTTCATTTTTTTATAGCTAATATATACTTATGAGTGAGTACATACTATGCTCATCTTTTTAGGTCAGGAAAACCATAAGAGACACATATAGGTCTCCCTGGGAATAAAAAATAGATAAGATCACCTGAGAGAAAATTGGGAGCATGGATGTGGAGGAGAAGGGAGGGCAGAAGAGGAGGAAAATTGAAGAAGGAGAGGGGGAGGAGAACTTGAGAGAACAGGATGGTCAAGATGGGGGAAGGACAGAGGAAGAGAACAAGAAAGAGATATCTTAATTGAGGGAGCCATTATGGGACTAGCAAGAAACCTGGCACTAGAAAAATTCTTAGGAATCCATAAGGATAATCCCAGCTAAGAACTTAAGCAATAGTAGAGAGGGTGCCTGAACTGGTCTTGACCTGTAGTCAGATTGATGACTACATTAAATGTCATCATAGAACCTTCATTCATCAACTTCATTCATTCTGATCGAAGCAGAGACACAGATCCATAGCGGAGCAATAGGATGAGCCCCCAAAATTGAGTTGAAGAGTGGAAGAAGTAAGAATATGAGCAAGGAGGTCAGTACCATGATGGGGATACCCACTGAAACAGCTTGCCTGAGTTAATGGGAACCCACAAATTCTGGCCAGACAGCAAGGGAACCAACATAGGACTAAACTAGACCCTCTGAATGTGAGTGACACTTGTATGGCTGGGGCAGACTGTGGGGCCACTGGCAGTGAGACCGCGATTTATCCCTACTGTTTGTACGGGCTGTTTGGAAGCCATTATCTTTGGATGGATACCTTGCTCAGCCTAGATATAATGGGCAGGGGTTTAGTCCTGCCTCAAAGCAATGAGCTAGACTTTGTTGACTCCTTATAGGAAGCCTTACCCATTCTGAGGAATGGATGGAGGTGGGTGGGATCAGAGGAAAGTTGGAGGGAGAAAGAGAAGAAGTGGGAACAGGGATTGATACATAAAATGAGAAAAGATAATTTTCTTAAAAAAATAAATAAATTTAAAAAGTAAAATAGCATTCATTCAAGTTATAACATACATGTTTCTTTGAGCTACAAAGCTTACATGGGTTATATAGATCTTAATTTTTATCTCAACAGTGTTTCTGAAAGTGAAAATAAAACTTTCTTTTATTTCTTCACTAATCAAAGTTTGTGAGAAAAAAAGATATAAAGTATGACTTTCTGACCAAAATACTTTTAATATACATTTAAAACCTCTTAATCTAATAAACATTAGATAAATACTATGGATATTTCCCTGAATACAATTTACTAATACAAGATCTTTATTAACGCTATGATACATACACATATCAACATACACATCAAATTAAGCAGTTTGAGGGAAGATGCAGTCTCCTTAATAATTTCCTCAGTTTTGATTGTACTAAATGGCCCAAAGCAATCTTTATTGTTGGATGAGATGGACTTGTTCTCATACTATGGTTGATTAATTATCATGGGTAATTGCCATTATTTCAGGTAGCACATCTGGGTTTTTCTGTTTGTGGAGTCTAAGGCAGTTAGGTATTTAGGGCCATGATGTATCTCTCTGCTTCAACAAACATACTTACAGAATGAGGCCAGTAACCCAAAAGGAAGGAGATGATAAAAGGAGAAGACAAAAAAAATGGCATCACATCAAGCAATGGCATTACCTTTCAGGCCAACTATTCTTGACAGGAAAAGTTTCTAAGTTTCTGTTCCAATAGGACTAAACCAGAATGAAAAAACTGGTGGATTTAAATTTCTGGCAGAAAAAAAATGTCTCCAGGGATTTTTTTTCAGGGTACTTGAGCACACTGTGAACACCAAGATTGCCTTATTTACTGAAAAACAAAACAAAACAAAACAAAAAACAAAACAAAAACCTGTTTCTAACTGTGGTGTAACATAGCCCTACCACATATCTTTAATCCAAGAGCTTTCTTCTTGAATATTGTAAGCAGGATTAAATAAAATCAACCATAGGACAAGAGGCAGAGCAAGCAACAGTTGATAGGAAAAGAAATATAGAGAATAAGTGGAATTCAGGAGACACACAGGAAGTGGAAGGGATGGACATTGTGAAGACCTTCACAAGTTGGTTCTTTCTACTTTGACTAAAGGTCAGAGAGTTCAAACCTATTCTTGCTCCTTCAAGGTTATATGATAGGATGTTTGACCTAAGGTATAGCTACTGGATGTCTTGCCTAGAAAACTGGATTATGATCTAAGGTGTGGTTACTAGATGTCTTAATCTTCAAGGCCAGATATCAGGATGTTTGATCTAAGGCATGGTTACTAGGTGCTTTGACAGTTAAGGAAGTAATTACACCCATCTTTTCCTTGTATCATGATAAGAAAGTCTTTTGTGCCCACCCTTTTGCTTGGGTATATAAGGGCTTTGAGAAATAAATCTGGACAGATCACAGTATTCACTGGATTCCCTCCTGATTCTATATGTCATCTCTTATCTATTTCTTTCACAATCCTTGCTCTTCCCTCCAAGTAGGAGGAATAAGCCAGGCAGGATTTAATAGGACATCCAGTTGGAGGAGCTTTGTGTGGAATGGTATAGGAGAAAGTTCTCCAGAGGAGGAGGGTCAGCTGGGTGCTTTCTCTGCCTCTCTGAACTAGCAGGCTTTCATCCCAGCATCTGGCTCCCAAGTCTTTATTGGTAAAATCAAATGGCTGAGACATTGTTAAAAACATTTGGTGCTCCAGCATGTGGCATTACCAAGTGACCGAGAAATGATGCCAGCACTAGACAAACTGAGAAGTCATCAAATTTGGTAGGACATCTGAGAGAGGTTAAGGAATAAGACAATGAAAATCTTCCCCAAATTAAGAATGGGAAAAATAATTCAGGGTATTAGAATCCTGTATAGAGTTACTTTGGATGACTTGAAAATAGAAGCAGAAAAAGAAAATATAGACTTATCTGAGACTGACATATTATCAATTATAATTACTATCAGTCTGGTAATTAATATTTTATCCTTATAGCCATAGTGATTTTTGTGGTAAATATGAAAAGTGAACTGATTCAGCCACCCAAACCCAAATAATCACACAGACACTACATTATTAGAACACTGTTGGACCAATGTCTCAGGCATATTTCTAGTTAGCTCTTACATTTTAAATTAATCCATTTCTATTAATCTCTGTACTGCCACAAGGTTGTAGCCTACCAGTAAGGTTCTGGCCTTCTGTCATCTTTCTCCTTCTTCAGTTACATGGCATCTTTCTGACTCTGCCTACACTCTCTATATATCTCTGTTCAGATTTCCTGCCTGGCTTTATTCTGCTAAGACATTGACTGAAACAGCTTCTTTATTAACCAATGGTAATAAAACATATTCATAGCATTCAGATGGGAGTCCCATATCATCTCTCTTTTTCTGTCTAAATAAAAAGGAAGGCTTTAAATATAGCATAGTAAAATTACATTAACAGAATAGGTGTCAAGCAAGGATTACAATTACAATATTTCTTTGTGAGTTTAAAGTTTCATATCTAATTTATTTTTTATCATAACTGCAAAAAACTATAACTATCTGTTTTCAACTCCTCAAAGACACAATACCTAAATAAACAGGAGTGCATTGTAAACAACTTTCAAAGTTCTAGAAATTACAGAGACATCTTGCTGCCTGGACAGTAACCCAAAGTTCTTCTGTAACATTGGGACATCCATCTTCAGCCTGCAGACTTTTCAGTGAAGCAGGAAATCTGAAGATCTGCTCTGCCTTGTACTGGCAAAGCCCATCAGTTGCTTTATTCTGTGTCCTGCAGTATGTCTGGCAGACTCTTTAATGAAGCAGGCGCCCTGAAGAACTGTTCACCTTCTTTAGGCAAGTTCAGCAGTCATTTTCCTGTGCATTCCACATGTCCATTTCATACAGCATACCATCAAGCATTCCAGGCAAAAGCAATTTTTTACACAAATGGTTGGCCTTGTCACACTGAAGGTAAATTTCATAGTTTCTTCAATGACTATCAACCTCTCTAAAGTATTTGGTGCTGCCAGAAGAAAACATATCCCATTGTCTAGAAAAGTCTATGTTCTTGAAACCTTTTAAATGCCATACTCCATAGGTCTTTGAAGTGCTGAAGATTATCTATATAGCTAAAATATATCTCTAGATATCTAGAAAACCTAACTAACATGGTTACAAGTTTGACTATTATAGATGACTATCTATTAATCATTAATTTTTAATTATACATTGCATTTTTAAAGGAGTCGCATAAGCAGAATACCTTAAACAAGATTAGAAATATACATATAGCAAAATTGACCTTAAATTTATATCAGTAGACCAAGAGCCATACCATTGTAAAGTATTCATTTCTATATCATATCCTCCTTTAAGTGAAAACAAACATTTATAAACAAATCATTTTGAGAATTTGGGCATAGTTTTTTCCAATCTGATTCCTGCTGTTTGTTGGGCAAAGTACTTTTATGGTTCATGGAGTCCTTTCAAGGGGTCATGTTCCATCAAACTACATTAGCCTGGAAGGAATCCACATCTTCTATGGAAACAAAAACAGAACCTCTTTTCCAAAGTAACACATCCCTAGATTCAAATCTTGAAGTCAAGATACCTTTAAAATATTCTTGTTGGTTTAGTTTAGCAGCCCCCAGAATCAAATATCTCTCTGCAGTCAAAAACTTCAAAGAAAACACAATAACATACATAATAGAGACTCTCTGTGTATATGTATATTCCATTTTCTTTACTCTAATTTATTGCTGTCTGTACTCTTTTATATTACTTTTACTGTCTCTTTAAAGACTTTTTATTTACAAACTATTTATTTTATTTTATAACTGTCTATACTCTTTTTCTTCTCTCTCGAAAGTCTACATGTATTTACCCAACACTGTGACCCATGTTGATGAAGGTTTCTATTCCACCCAGTCCCACAGTGGTTCAGTACCAAAGAAACACACAGAGGTCTACATTAATCACAAATTGGTTGGCTTAGTAGCTCAGGCTTCTTATTAATTTTTATAACTTATAATAGCCGATATTTCTTGTCTGTGTTAGCCATGTGGCTTCGTACCTTTTTCAATTAGGCATTCTCATCTTGCTTCCTCTGCATCTGGATGATGACTGCAGACTGAATCTTTCCTCTTCCTAGATTTTTCCTGGTCTCATTGCCCTGTGTCTACTTCCTGCCTGGTCACCCTGCCTGCCTATACTTCCTGCCTGGCTACTGGCCAATTAATATTTTATTCAACTAGTACAAGAAACAGATCTTTACAGGGTAAAAATATTGCCCCACAGCAGACCCATTCAGAGGTCTTTTTCATCTGAATTTCTCTTTATTGTGTATCTGTAATCTCTTTCAGACCAGGAGCACTTAAAAAAATTAAGTGGGCATGGCTTGGATCAACTCCACGGACCTTCCTATTTGCTCCACCTATCCAACATGGAGGATGTATGGTCACTGACTCTGCGAGCCATGCTCACCACCCCAGCTCCAGAAGTGAAGCAGATCTATGTCACCATAAATCAACTTGTAGCATGCTGTGCACAGACCCCATTTATGTGCTCTGTAACTGCACAAGCATGAACCATGAAGCTAGCTCTTAAAGGAGTTCCACAGTTTTTGCTGCTAATGCTGAGTCAGGAAGCCTTCTCTTAAAGGAATCATGCCTCTGCTTGCCTCTAACGAACAGAGTTCACCAGAGAAAACGCTGCTACCAAGAAGCCATGCTTAACTGTTCATTTGTGTTTAGAATTCCTTCTCAAGCTCTCTCAGGTTTTATGTGGATGATACATTGGTGTTATCAGTAAACAGAAACTGCTCTTTCTTTTCCTGGCTGCCCAGACCCAAATAATCATACAGAAACTACATTAATTACAGAACTGATGGTTAATGTCTCAGGCGTATTTCTAGTTAGCTCTTACACACTAAATTAACCCATTTCTATTAATCTGTATATCACCACGAGACTGTGACCTACCAGTAGGGTTATGGTGTTCTGACATCTTTCTCCTTAGGCAGTTACATGGTGTCTCTTTGACACTGCCTACACTCTCTATATATCTCTGTTAAGATTTCTTGCCTGGATATACTCCTCTAAGCTATTGGACCAAACAGCTTCTTTATAAACCAATGGTAATAAAACATATTCATAACATATAGAGTGGAATCTCATATCAATAAGATATAAGCCATAAAAAGACTTATAAATGAAACTATGAAAAATACTGAAAAACAGAGGAATTTAGACAACAACCTACTTCATTATGGAAAATGAAGAAAGATGGCCCCAAGATTTTAGAAAATACCTTTTGGTTTATCCAGTTACTATATAAGAACAACCAGGAGATGGTAGGTAGCCCCAACATAATCAAGAAGTTAAATAGAATCCTATAGAAATATTGTATTTGAAATAATTTAAGAAATCAGATAGTCCTTTCATATGGTATGCATTCAAACTATCTGAGGCAGGTATTAAATTCATGGGCAACTCAGAACAAAATTATCACTCAAGACTGGAAAGATTTGGGAAGAGGAATATAGGAAACTGATATTTAGTTACAATGGTTGGAGAAAGGAGGTTAGGGACACAGAATAGTAAAATGGGACTAGAGGCATTAATATTTTCCAAGATCAGATTGTAGATGAAGGCTAATATGCTGAGTTGCAAAGGCAGCTTGAATTTGATGATCACTACTTGGTATTATGTCATTTATCAACTTTAAAGGCTTGTGAAAAAGGTTGAAGAATTATTGAAGGGCAGTCTTCAGCTATATGTGACCTAGAGCACCTTCACAACTTAGACAACAGAATGCTAATAAAATGATGTCTCAGAGTTATAAAGCCATTGACTGTGTGAATTATCCTTTTGTATCATGTTGATAAGTCTTTTGTTACCTTCTCCCCCAGTTAATGTTGGGTATAAAAGCTGTGGAAAAATAAATACGGGAGGATTTCAGGATTTCACTCACTGGAATGCCCTCACGATATTTTCTGTTTTCTGTCTCATTATTTTTATGCATATTCATATCTTTACTTATATTTCTTCAATTTCCATGCCACTACCATGGTAAGAAGTATTTTTGTCAAGGCCTGTCCTTGAAATGGGTACTATCAATATTGATAAAGATTACATACAGAGAACAGGATAAATCTCCTGAATAAGGAGAGGTGTTCATCAGACAGCTTGGTCATTGAATCCAAACTAAATTATAAAGAATAACAAATGCCTTTCATTTTATCAGTCCAGAAAAAATAAAAATAAAAAAGAATAGTATTTTTGAATGATAACTTACCAAAAATATACTTGCCTTACTGACATGAAATAAAAAAGATTGTTTTCCTTAAAACATGTGTCTTATTTCTATCTTAGCATGTTAGACAATAGATTGTCACATGGCCTACACCATCTTGGACATCTACTTTTGAGTTTTTTTTAAATAAAAATGATGCTTTTGCTGTTTAGTACTAAAACGCAGTTAAGAGATTTAAATGTTTTCAAAAAATTGAAAGAAATATTGCAGCTCACATTTGGTTTTTATATCTCTAAATTTTGGAGTGATTTGGAACTAAGATAAAATATATGAACAAGGCAGTGATAACCCATGCATTTAATCACAGCAGAGCTAGTTGGATCTCTAATTGTTTTCTAAATTCCAGAGTTGCCAGTGAACAAGGTGGTGGTGGCACTCACCTTTAATCACTTGGGTGGAGACCCAAGGGCAAACTCAATTATAGTTCCTAAATGGTATATTTGCACACCAGATAAATCATATGTGATATTTACAGATTATTATCAAAACTCTCTACAGGCAGCTAATTTCCAATAGGGTCATAAATTAAGATTAGCCTTTGTGGGCTACTGGTAAGCTCTTCTCTGTGCCTGAAAGCCTGACCAATATTGAACCAAATAAGACCCTAATTATAGATATCATATATATTGGTGAATTGACAACTGGAGGCACTTCATGAAGCAAAAAGGAACCCAGCAACACTTGTCTGTTAGCTTTTATCACAAATGGTTTTCATATATGGAGAATAAATATTCTCTATTATTCTCTTATATTTGTTTCTTATAAGAAACAAATTTGGACATTTTATGAGGCATGGAGAACCTTATACTCAGTCATTGCCAACTACCCTATCCTCGTAAGAGTGCACCTTTCTATGACGGATTTGATCCATTCAAAGTCAAGGTTTTTCACAGGCTTAATCATGGATGGAAAGGTATAACAGTGGAAATGCTACCTATTTGAATTTCTTTGTAATCAGGATGTGATAGCAAAGGGGTCTGTGCCTTCCTGCAATGAGGAAGCATTTCAGTTGTGTATAATCCCCATCCCTAACCCACTCACCCCTCCTATAAAAGAGGAATTATTTGTACAGTGGGGACCCATGGACTGGTCTTAGCATTTAGGCAATGCATGCTTTATTATGGCTCATCAACCACTGATGGAATCAAAAGTGAACATAAAGCAGCAGCCTGTAGGCTAGAGGATGGAAAAGCTACTACTGAGGAAGGAACTACCAAATCAGCACAACATGTTGAAGTAATAGCAGCAATATTGGCTGTAAGACAAACATAAGGAAGATAAAAAGAAAATCTCCAATTTATGGTGTGTATATAATGGTATAATTATAAGGTCATAAAAATGGAAAACCACTAACTGGCAGGTAAATGGCAAAAATATCTGGTCTTTGGAGGCATAAATGGAAATGGCAAAATCTAACAAAACTTAGCAAAGACATCAAATTTTATGGAATTTATATAGGCAATACAAACAAAATGTCTGAAAATAATGAAATAGTGGATAAATTGACATCATATTTAATTATGACTACAATACTAAAATTAGTCAGGAAAAAATTGTCAGGGAACAAATTAAGAATAAATCAGCAAGAATAATAGATTACACATGCAAAAAAATTGAATGTTTATCCCTAACACTAAAAAGTAAGGGGAAATGGAGAAGCAAACTAAAGCAGAAAAACCCCATGAAAATAACTATTATAAGAAATCCATAGCCAGGTTGTGACTCACATCTTTAATCCCAACACTCGGGAGGGAGAGGTAGGCACATAAGAATTACAGTGATTTAAATTTATAATCTGCTTGCAAAAGGCAGGCTGAAATTCAAAGTGAATATCTTTTGTAATCTAAAAGTAAATACACTTAAACCTTGAATTTATATAAAAAGCAGAATAAAAATATAGGCACATTTATTCACATATACTAAGGTTTATTTAGTTTCAAAAATTTCAAAAAATAATTAAATTGAAAGATAATACTTTTTCTGTTATCAAATTCTTTTCTCTTAAAAAAGATGAAACATGCCCTTTGTTTCTATAGCCTGCCAGCAGCAGCAAGGTGCCTTGGCCAGCAAGGGGCCCTGATCCTCTACCAGAAGATCCACTGGAGGGGTGAGTGCATTCCTGACCCTTGGAAATGGAGCCCAGACATC
>LOJH01047822.1:0-13137 GCA_001685095.1 Ellobius talpinus
CTTTGTGCGTAATGAGCTCCCCGGACGCGTCGCGGTGCAAGATGACCTGGACAACACAGAGCTGCCCTTCTTCACCCTGGGTAAGGGTAGGTGCCGCTCACGCGGAGTCGCAAGGAACCCAGAACCCCTAAGTGATGCCAGACTGGTGGGGGCGCCCTGGGGATCCCCTCTCCTGGCTGTCCCATCTGGGTAGGCAAAGGGCAGCGAAGGGGCCCTGAGGGCGCACAGGTGGTTGTAAGGAGTGTGGGGCAGGAGGTCCTGGAGCGCGCGCTCTGGGAGCCTGGGGGCGTGCCAAGGATCCCGCAGTGGGGACCTGGCCCTCAGTTTCGCAATCCGTTTTTGAGCTCCGCCCCTTGCATCCCGGACGCAGGAGACCCGAGTCGTTCGGTGTGCTCTGACCAGAAACTGAGCAAGAAAGATCCTTGTCCTGACGCCAGTTAATGGTCAAGCTGAGCACTACTCCTCTGGACAGCTCCACCTTTCTCTGGTCTAGGAGTTGTGGATTCTGCCTTTCCCGTGGGTATTCCCAGGATCATTGCAGAGTAGCTACGTGAATAAGGAAAGACCCAGTCCGGGAAAGCTCTGCTTCCGTATGGGCTTGGTGACCTTGGCTAAGTCGCTTTCCGTCTGAGCTTCGGTTTTGGCTTTCTGTGAATTCGGGCTGGAATCGATTGAGTTATGTTTGAGGACTGGGTCTCTGAGTCCAATCTCTCCACTTTTACATACCCCCTCCATCCACGTTATCCTCATCACCTCCCTTCTCCATTCCTCCTAGTCGAGAGCTGGCTTGTCTTTGCTGTTCACTTACTGGGCTAATAATAATAAAAGCAAGAAAAAGGACAGGAGAGGAAACTGATGGGGGTAGGGGGCTCAAACAGAAAAGTTAATCAGAAAGTTCGCCAGCAGCTTGCCGCCTGCTGATTCCCGGCGCGAATCCCAGAGGAGTCGGCCCTTCCGTGGAGCTGTGGGAAGCGCGGCTGATTTCCCACCCGGGTAATTGATAGCTTAATTATCTCAGAGAGCATTTACGAAAATGTTGTTCCCCTTAGCTCTCCCGCGCTCGCTCTTTGCTTGCTCTCTCCTCCCCTCTTGGGGGCGCGGGGCGGGATTGGTTGTCGGAGTCAGGCCAACAACAGTGCGGGAGAGCCGCCAAAGGCTCGCGTGGAAAAGCTTCTCCAAGATCCTTGTTTTCTGGGGATCTAGATCTGGATCCAGTGTCTCGAAGCGGCGGGCTTTAGTGGTTGGCCTTCTTAGGAGCCAGTCTAGAACCTCCGAGGTTAACTCTTGGCTTTCCGGAAAAGACCTGCAGAGTAATGGACTAGACTACACTCCCCTGGGAGCCCTGATGTTTTTAAATCTATTTTGCAATACACTCGCTCCTTTCCCTTTCTTTCTTGCTCTTTGGCATTTGAGCCAGCAACGAGGCTGATCACCGGGTTTGGGGTCCCTGTGCCTTTCTGACTAGCTGTTACTTGAGTAACAGCTTTCTGTGGAGATTTCTGGAAGGGGTAAGCAGGAGAGTCCCTGGCGGGTTCCCAGGGGACTTCCTATGGCAGTGCCTCTGGAGTGTGGCATGTGACACACACACACACACACACACACACACACACAGTCTTTCTCCTCTTTCCCTCCCTCCATCCTTCCCTGCCTCTCTTGCATCATAAGCTAAGCACTCACAGACACATACATACAAACTCGCAGTAGCCTTTCCCATGTGCAAGCAGGGGCTGCTCACATCCAAGGAAGGTGGTGCATAAGGGTCTAAATGGAGTTCTTCAAGGCACCAAGCTTGGGGTGTAGGTCGCTTCTCTCCAAATATACACAAACTGTCCTCACCACTCTCAGTCATGCCCCTGCCCCTCTATCCGACATAGCTCTCCTCCAGATAACATGAGATGCCAGGATTGGAGGTCCTTCTGCATAGCCATTCAAGTGAAGGGGACAGAATGCTGGCCCCTGAGTAGTGCCTGAGTTGGCATTCAGAACTTCAGAGCATTCCAGTTCATCAAAGATGTGAGAATTATGTCCTGCTACTTATACAGTTGCCTCAAAATTCCTGGAGCTAGCAGTTCTTGCCATTTTTAACTTTGGCTTTCAAGAGGATGGGCACCTCAGTAAGAGTCAAACAGAGCCCTGACCTGGAAGTTTTGAGTCCTTTAGAATAAGCTTCAGAGTCCCTGGTATACTCCATTTGGAGCCTTTTATTGATACACAGGCTGGAGCTGGGTGACTGGGGACCTTCTGCCCCTGGAATAGTCAGACACTTGCCTCTTTGGCTGCACTAAGCTTTTTGGGTCCACACTGTGAATTGGGTTCCCACCACCACCCCCACCTCACCCCGGAGTCCTGCATTGGCAGCTCAAGAGCTCCCGACAGGGATTTGGCTGGCGACGCACTCAGCAGATGGCAGGGGATAGCAGGAGCTGTGTAGGGAGACGTGGGCTTTTTATTTGTGTTGGTCTTCGCATGTTTGCGTGTAAACATGAAGTGCACAATGAGCTCTTAGAGGGCCAGGCTGCCTGGCAACGAGGGTTTCTGACAGCACCAGGAGGGGGTGGGCACTGTGAATTATTTATGACCTCTTCTTTCCCAATGTCCTAAGGCAGCTCCATTGCACCTCTGGACCTTTATTCGTGCTCTCTGGTATTTACTTCTGGCCAGTAAGACTATATTTTCACCATGACTTTGTTCTTTTAGGGAGGGGTCATAGCTGTGTGTACAAAATTGGGGCTCAAATCCTGCCACTAGTGGGGAGTGTGGAGTCACCACTAGGGCATAATAGTATTTGGGAAAGCCCTTCCTGCCATGACTTGGGTCCTGGACTTGGATTAAATGTTGCAAAAATACAAAAATTTAGTTGGGACCCTTAAGGTATGTCTCTGCATACACCATCTATTATCCTTATTCTTCAAAGCCACCTTCCTTCATTACACTCTGTGTTTTATTGGAGGTATTGGAAATTTCAAAGATTTTCCATTTGGATCCATTCCTTTTTGGACCTCTTCCTCTCCCATGAATCAAGACTGCTTTCTGTAAATTGGAACTCACGTTTGGATGTGGAGGATGCTCAGGTTCTCATGCTTGGGCATATTATTTTGAATCTGATTATGTCATTGGCATTGATAAAGTAAATTTTTCCCAAAAGTGATCAAGGAATAGCAAGTAGTTATTGAATCTTTAATGTCATGCTGAGAGTTTTACTCTTGCCATATATTATTAATTCATACAAAATATTATGGAAAGTGAACTACTGTTATTCCCAGTTGATAGATGAGGAAACATTCTGAGAGATTCCTGTTCAAAGTCACACTGTGGGAAAGTGGTGGAACTGTAAGCAGGATCCTAGTCCATTGGATCTTCTTGGTGGTTGTCAAATAAGCATTCTGAAGAAAGGGTGCTGTTGATACAGGACAGGTACTAGGTAGAGAGACAATCTCTACATCAACAAGAAGAGAAACTAATTCACAGGAATCTCCAGTGTGCCAGAGAGCTGAGTAGGAGGTGAAAGTGATACTTGAATTAAATGATCAGGTCCCAGGACTTAGGACTGTCAAGGACATGCTGTTTAGTAGCTGATGACTGTGGAGATGGTGTGACATCAGGGAAGAAAGACATCTCTATAGACTTAAAGACTAGACTTTTGGGGGTACTTCTTGTAGCAGAAAAAAAAATAAACTTGAGCTACAGTTCACTGAAGATTATAAAAGGAAATTTGAAGAGAATCTGAGTGTTAAATATACCAGGGGAACTTATTTAGTGGAAGGCTCTAGTAATCTCTCACATGGCTCACTGTGACCTTGAAGAGGTCATTTTCCCCTCCAGATATGCAGTTCTTTGTGCTGTAATATGAGTGGGTAGATGAGCCCTAAAATAATCCTGTGGTGTAAGGCTTCTGTGACCTACTCTGTCACTTCTCACTTCATTTGCCTTTGCTGGTAACATGGGGGTGTTGGTGGAGATGTATTGAAAAAACTGCTTTTGAATAGGAACAGGAGTTAGTGAAGGGCTTCTGAGGTCAACCTGCATGCCATAGGGTCCTTGTCCACCCCTGTCAGCCCTGCAGTCTGCTCCTAAATTTAACTTCCATGCCCAGGCATAGGGAGGTATAATCCTTTTTTTTCTCTTCATGATTAGAGTCTGGCCAGACTGTTTACTACTTGCCCTGATTCAGCCAAAGGAGGAAAAAAAATGATAATACCGAGTCACTACCATTGTCAACGTTTGTGCATAATTTGCCTTACTGTGTAACCTGATAGGAGTCAATGTAATGTATAGACAGTAGGGGTGTGAAAAAAGAACAATCTTTGAGAATATCTTTAAATGCACCTTCATGGCTGCATCCTGAGGGTCAGTCCCTGAAAAGATGCTCTTTTCAAGAAAGTGATCAACTTGGGTGGAGGAAAAACATACGCCATGAAATGCCCATGTGATCTGTCCAATGGTCAGTCCAGTGAAGGTTTTTTGTAGTCTTCATAGAAATTGCTACTCAAAGGTGGGGTAAGGGTCTAGGCACCCAACTGAGGGTAAATGGGAGCAGAAGATTTAATAAGAGAACACTCCGCAGATGGCTGAAGAGGTTTCTTCAAATGTCATCAATGCACAATGAGGAACATTTCTTGTGTGGGGAGTCTTTTTAAAGAACATCCAAAAAGCAAAGATAGAAAGCAGGGACAGGCCAAGGGAGCTGTCCAGTAGCCCGTGTGCTGACCCCAGGGTTATAGCATAAACTCGCTGAGAGAGGGCAAGGCCACCATTCACTAAGAAACTAGCAGCTTTTGGTCAGGTTTTTGAAAAGGGGACACAGGGCCGTACAGACTGTGTCTCTGTATTGCTTTCTGCTTTGATTCTTAAGATCCATACCTTTCATTTGCATGGAGGAACAATGCTTACAAGTGTGCTATGTCGCCCAATGGTATTTCTGATGCCAGAATATTTGCTAACATCAATTCCATTGTTCAGTTGTGAGAGATTCTGGAATGGGAAAAAAAAGGGAGACTCTATCTCAAAATAATGCTATGTTTCAAGCAATGTTTTTACTCCATCAGTCACCAGGTTAATTGTCATTAAATGGGTATATTTGGGTAACAGTCAAATTTCAGTATCTGCCCTGTTGTGATGGGGATAATTGTAAACAGTGCCTTAGGCTGCAGTGGGGCACACCTCTGTTAAAAGAACTCTTGGTCTGCATGCTTTTCCTTTTTCCAGTTCATTCTGTCATTCCCCCACCCTACTTCTTTCCAGCTGAAATATAATGAAACCTATTTAACACTCAAGGCAGAGAGAAATGCATTGCTTGCTCTCAGAGAGCACCATGGTGGAGAGAAGGGGATGGAGTTGTCCCAGTCAGCCAGATTTGGTGTCTGAGGTGCTTTATGTGCATGTGTGTATTGGAGGTGGTGTTGACAGTATAATGAGACAGCAGACCTGTGGTAGCTTTGGCGGAACCCAGAGCTTGACTGTGGCCAAGCATCCTGCAGAGAAATCTACTTGCTTCTCATCCCCTTGCATATTGTACCTTGGGTTTTATCTGAGGTCAGAGGTCATGAACATGTGTTATGAGAGAAGGGCGGGCTGGAAATTGGCAGTGACCTCTTAGGTGATGTCCTAAAACTGATAGCATATTGTCTTTTTTGATTACAAACTGTCAGAAGGCATTGAACCCACTATTTCTATATTGTATAGCAACGCAGAGTCTGGACAAAGAAAAAAAGCCCAGCTCCAGTTAACACTTGAACCTAGGCTCCTCTTACATGAAGAACTAGCTTTGATGCATCTCAGTGCATGCAGTGTTGTTGAGCATCATAAAGTATGCCAGTCTTTTCTCCTTCCCTGCCAAATAAATAAATAAATAAAAATACCCTTAAGCAGAAAAATCTCCTTAGGGAAATTGAATTTGTTTCCTGCCCAACTATCCAGCTGGTTGGATTCAATCTCTCCAAAAGAACCCTGTCAGATAATGTATTTTTGTCCTAGAGGAGGGGGACCCTTTCCTTAGAGGGCGGACAGAAAAAGTCTGATCTTCTCTAGAAAAAGGAATGGCTGTATTTAACCTCAGGGTGGAGCAGAATCAGAGGCATGCTTGGTTTGCTGTGCTGACAATTTCCCTAGTTCTCTCACTGACCAGCTAGTGGCAACAGAAGATTAACTATAGCTGGTTTTCCCTTCCCTGCAGCAGAGCAAACAGCTTTCTGCCCGACTAGCAGTCAGACAGCAGTGCTTGGCAGGACTTGCTCTGTTTGCTACTACTTGCTGTCTGCTTTCAGTCGCTTTTTTCTACTGTCTGTGGGTATTTTTGGACAACACCATCCAGAAAGAATTCTCTTTCGAATGGAAAAGGTGGGGATTATCCACAGAAATGTTAAGTGCAAGACTGATATAGTCTGCAGTTTCATTCCAGGCATGACAGAATATAGATTCAGCCAAGTCTGTAAGTTGAAATTTGAGAAAGGCATTGTATTCACAAATGTAAGGCTTTAACCTCATGAGGAAAGTACGTCCTCCGCTGTATTGCTACAGACACCGTTGGGCTCAGCAACACTTCTCTGTGCTACTGAAATGTCAGTAGTCAACTCGTTTATTTTCCCCGAGAAGTCTCTTTTCTAGTCAGTTTATCCTGTCAAGTTGATTTTATCAGAAAACAAGTATCATAATGGGAATGTTCACCTGGCATTTTCTTCTTGCTCCTAGACCAGGTTCAGGCTCCCTCACACTAGTGCAAGTCCCTTGATCACATTCTATCTGATTATCCTACAAGGACCTTTCCCCTTCAATTTCTAAGTGATTCACCCCACCCTTTATAAAATCCCTATTTTCCATCTAAGACTGTGTTCAAGTGCCAACTTACCACTGGAGTCTTTCTTGATCCCTTTGTTTCAGCATTGACCAGCCACCATCACTATAAAAACCATCATGGTAGCTGTCACTCCTGGAAGAATTCCAAAGTACCTGTGACATGCCTGACTATGCTGGTACCATGGGATATGTAAGAGAGTTAGTTACAAGGAGAACTGCATTCAGGAGGTGCCTCTCTCATCTGCATGTGTGCATACATGTATGTACATGTGCTACTGTTCAAGGAAAACAAAGTTAAATATGATAAGCAAATTCTGAAGCATATGAAAGATGACAAGTTCTATAAAAAGTAAACAAATAGAAGAAAAGAGAATTCAGAGCTCTGAGATGAGGGACTTAGTTTTAATATAAAATATCACAGAGTGAGGAGTCTATTGAAAATGTGAGATTGGAATGAAGGCTTAGTAGAAATGAATTATTATCCAAGAACATCTAAGAAGGAATATCCTAAGCAGAGAGTCATCCCAGAAAGACCTGAATCATGAGCAGACCCAGGTCATTTGAGGCACAGCAAAGGATGGTGAATGGTGTTGGAGTGGAATGGGCAGACTGACAAAGAGAAACCAAGTTACACATGGTCGTGCGGAGAACTGGCAGGATATCAGCACGGGTTCCTGTGCCATGAGATATGCATGATCTTAAACGAAAGAAAACCAAGCTCTGACTTGCATTTCAAAAGCATTATTCTCTGCTCCGTGAGGAGAAGGGATGGGAAAAGAAGGACCACAGAATACTGTTCATGTGAGAAAGTATGATGACCTGGAGTCGAACAAGAGCGTGGCTTATAGCACACGTTTCCTTGCCTGTCTTGTGCTGCTTTGCTGTGCAGCCTCCAACCAGCCCGAAGACTGCCCTCATTTTGTACTACAATGACTATGTGTATGGCACAGTGTACAGAAGATCATGGATAATGGTGACCTCATGCTTACTATATCTCATGCCCAAATCCATACTTGAAAAAACCAGAGAGGTGTTTCAATCACACTTTTCTCCTTAAGGATGAGTTTGAACAGCACCTCTTCTTATAAGGAGCTTTTCTTAAGCTGAGACCCAAGAACCATTTCCACCATTGTTTCTAGTATCCTCATCTGGGTTTTGTGTAAAAACCAAAAAACAAACAAACAAAAACAAAGAGACAGCATGTTTAGAAGAAATAGTGCTGTTTGCGGAAAGGCCTTACTTTAAGAGTTTGGAAACCAGGTAAAGCATTCGAACTGGGTATTATGGCAAATAGGAAAGATTTGGACATTTAAGAAGATAACATGTTCTGGAATTGTCAAGTGTTAGAAGCAGAAAAGCAAGATGTCCTTAGCAAGTCATTGGTGGGGCAGACGTCAGATCGTATATGTGCTGACTTGCTAATCGACTGTGTAATCCCTCTGCTTTAAGAAGGACAACCACCAGGCAACCAGGAATGGGAGGAGAGAAAATCCACTAGTGTCAAGTAACTATCATTATCCTAGAAATAGTGACTACATTCTGACAATGATTATGCTCCATGTAACACCTACTTCTACTGCCTTTTTATGTGTTCTACACAGCGTTCAATGGCAAATGTCGTTTGCATGTATCACAAGCAAGCATAAACCTTAGAAACATACTCAAAACTACATGGCTCATATAAAACTAAACTTGGTCCAAACCCAATCAAGTTCTCTCTGGTTCTTGGGTTCTGCATTTTCTCTGACTTTCATGCAGCACAGAATAAGAGAGACTGTCAAATTTGATCTGTTTGTCTACCCCATTTTACTTCTTGCCACTTCTCATTAGCAAGAAGTTTCAGCCATTTCTCATATAGGTACTCGGGTGTGCTTGTGGTAGCACAAGGGAGCCAAGCACCTTGTTTCTGTGCTGAATGTAGCTGACTCAGCATCTCTCCAGCATACTTCCCCCACCACACACACACAACTTAGTGTTTCTTTACCGTGAGCACTGGGCTTCGGTTCATATACTGTGGATGCTCCTGCCACCCATAAATTTGCTTGGAAGGCAAATTACATTTCTTCTGTGCCTTCTAGGGCACCTCCCTTCTGTTTTATCTTTTGTCTCCCCATCTTTCCATTTCCCTCTTCCTTTCTCCCATCCCTTAGGAATTCCCTGCCTTTATGCTATGTGTAGTCTTACAGAAGACTTAATGACCATATCCTTTCAGGGATTTGCAGAAGTTTAATGTTATCTTTCTAGTGATGGCCAGGGCATCTGGTATCTATGATACACAGTTTCTATTCGGCTGGGTGTGCTCTGTTTAAGTTCTTGTGCTTTTTAGCACTATTGTGCGATTTTTATATTTTCTACTTTTAAAGTGGGATTTGCATTGGTCAGAAACAATATTATATATTAGAATTCTACAAACATCAGTTAATATATATTCTTCTAGAACATTGGAATTGGATAATATGCCTTTCAATTTCAGGCAAATAAATCCCTCATTGAATTAGCAGAGAGATGTCCATCTTCCAAGACCCCATAGGGACTCCAGTGCAAGATGAACACTAGGTAAGTTTCTCTGATGGGGAGTCAGTGAGCGGAAGTGAAGCATGTACCAGCTTTCAACGTCTGAAACCGGATGCAAACTCTCCAAAGCACTTCTGCCTGAGCTAGGGTTCCCACACACCATCTCTGTAAACTAGCCTTTGACTGCTTATCCTTAAGGCAAATGGAACACGACAATCGTGTGTGTGGTTTTCTGGGCTGTTTTTCTTTGGTGAACTCTCCATAAGCTACAAATTAGTCAGGACCCAGCACTGTGCACGATTCTTACTTACAGTAAGCCTTGTGATCCTTGTGGAAATGCTGAACACCTATCATAACCCAGCATGTTTTGTGACTCTTTGCCACCTGGGATCTTTGTTGTTTTGTTTTGATTTGATTTGGTGGGTGGGGGGTAGAGGTGTGAATAAATAATGAAGGTGGACTTCACTTCTTCCCTCCTCCTCTTTCTGTATCTGGATTCACTGCCTATGCCTCTCCTCTCCCTCCCTGTTCCTTACTCAGTAAGGCACAAAAGCATGAAATGGCCATTGATATCTGCCAGCTATGGGGAAGTGGGGGCAGGAGGGAATTCTGGGGTTGTCTGAGGACAGTTTAGGCAGAGAAGCACTGAGACACTGAGGCTAAGGCTGGTGAGTGTTGGCGTAGCAGGTGGGGGGATATTCGTCTCCCTTCTGGTAGTGGCTGGCTGACAGTCTTACTCTCAGGCACGCAGGGAAGTCACGAGTGGCTTTGCAAGCAGCCGAAAAGGAAAGGAACATTTCCATTAGGAGAATCAGCAGTAAAGAGATTTCCAGCCACAGTAATAGCTGCATTTGGGGGAATCATTTCAGTGGTGCTGTGGGCGGAGGAAGGAAGGATGTGGGATGGTAAGGAAAGGCACAGGAGATGGGTGCTTTGCTTGATGACTAAGTGAGAGCCAGGTGCCAGAGGGGAGGTACCTGTTCACTATGACTGATCCTTTGACCAGCATCCAGAAACTCGCGATGCCCACCATATGGGCAGAGCTCTATCTGAGGGGTCCCGATGAGAGGATTTCTGCCTACTCTGTGTTGTCTTTGTTCCAATTATCCGAATTCCTCCTGTCATGGTTTTCACAGCAGCAGCATCCTGCTGAGCTCCTGAGATTTGTACATGGAAAAGGGTAACTTAACTCAGATTTTTCTGAACTTAGCATCTCATATGTGACACAGTCTAACCCAGGTTCTCAGTGAAGAAACTTCTGGGGCCAGTGTGTCAGACTGCATTTCCTGAAGGTGCTGACTCTGGCATGTCCCTGGAGGATTTCTGAGATGCCCTGGCCCATGCATGACTCCAGCTGTGCTCCGCACGCTCTGTGCCTTGCCTGAGGCCCTAGCCTCACTGATGATGTGCACACAGTTGAATTCCTGACCCGAGGGTAGGAGTGCTACCCCCTTCCCCTAGATCACACTTCATCTCCGAGTCACCACCTCACTATTTCTTCTTTCAAGATGCCATGCTTCTTTCCCTCCCTGGATGCTTAGATCTTCTCTTGGATGCTTACACCTCGCTGGTGTGAGTGCTACATGTAGCAATGGCAACACAAAATGCCTAACTAAGCTTAGTTTATAGATGAAGGATGAATACAGATTTCATGTAAACATGTCACATGCAATATTTGTGGTATAGTTACGGTAATGTTGTCTCAATAACCTAAAATTTACATATGAATGAACAACTTGTGTCATTTATGAACCATAAGGCCCACTGTTTTTGTTTGTTTGGTTGGTTGGCTTTTTTTTAAATCCTGCTGGGGAACATACTGTTCCTATTTGATTTAATCCCTAAGCCCACTTAGCTTGTATATCCCCATCTCAAGAGATCAGGTATCCAAGCTAATGAATTGCCTCCTGTCCTTTGCCTTGCCTCATGCTGTGTTAATGTCCTCTAGAAGAAGTCACTTGTAAAGTCACTTTTGAATATCCATTTTCACTGCTGTCACCTACGTCCAGAACATGGGCTCTCCTAACATAGTCTCCTCCTGGTCTTCTTGTGTTCTCTCTTTCTTTGTTTCTTGCAGTCCATGGCTCATGGGCCAAATGCAGCACTCTGCTTGACATTGTATGGCCTATAAACTGATTAACTCATCAAAAAACATCATGTTCTGCTATATGATAGCAGCGTGGGACTGTGATTTCTTTGACCATAAACTGTTGTTGGAACACAATCATGCTCATTAGATTCTGTGCTGTTTGTGGCCACTGTTGCTCTTTGGTGGCACAGTCTGGTGGCCACACAGAGTATCTGGCCTGTGGAGCTGAAAATATTTACTAATTGTTCTTTATAGAAAGCTGGCCACCCCTGCTGCACAGAGTAGCCAGAGGAACCTTTCCAGGCAACAAATTGCTTTTCTCTACTTCCTCGTTTAAAGCCTTCAATTACTCTTAAGATAAAAATCCTAATTCTGCTTCAAGGTCCACAAACTCTTAAATAATTTGCTTTCTTCCCAGTACATTGTCAGCCATTTTCTCCTTGGCTTACAAAACTTAAATATTACCTCCTTTAAGATGTCATCCTGAACCAAACTAGTACCTGTGTTCACCTCCTTCCCTTTCTATTCCATTTACTTCTAAAAGCCTGGACCCAGCAGCTTCCAGAAGACAGGGAGAATTCTGTTTACCCATTTGCTCTGCAAGACCTGAAGTTTAGAACGCTGCCTGTAATGGGTTCTGACTAAAATGCAAAGGGCTTCAGTGATGTGTGTAGCCCTGTGGGTAGACGCCTCATGAAACCCAGTCCATGGGTGTTGTGGTCATGGACAGCTGGGTGTCTTCAGTTGGTACCTATTCTGCTTGATGTTACAATAGAGGCCCTCTTCTTTTCTGGGGTGTTTCTGTCTCTAATGTGATGTGACTAAACGAAGTCATCTGTGAAGCTCTTCTTCACTGTAGGCTCCTGCAGGAGTCCTGGAGGGAGAGGACTCCCTCTGAGAGCTGCTGAGGCTGGAACGGCAGCCTTCCTAAAACCTTCCTCCTTTCCCACTTGGCTTCCTTTTTATGGGGCTTCTGAGATCAAACCCTTGGCTCTGAGGCCAGGTGTGACTGGAGTTTCAAGTCCAAACTCACTAATTTGTGAGAGAACCTTCTTCAATTTTGCCCTTTTTAGCTTCCTCCAGGGAGGGAGACCCGAGAAGCTGACCACTGAAAGCAACCAATTACCAGACTGCCAATAGTGGGCCTCCTACTGTCCCTATTCCTCCTTTTCCCTCCTCTTTGTTCTCTAGCTGCTTTAAAATACCTCTCCAAACTCCTGAGGCCTCTGGAGAGTTGCTTCCCATTCACCTCCCTCCTTGCTTCCAGATAGAGAACAGAAGTTCTCTTCTGCCCTCAGAGAGACAGCATGTGGGAAAGCAGGATGGGAGGAGGAGGGAGGACAGGGAGGGGGATCTGGGGAGTAATCTAGGGGCTGTGGCTCTGCAGTGGCTGCAGCAAGGTTTAGAAAGTGGAACAGGTTTGCAAGCTGAGAAATATACAGCTCTGCTCAGTTTAGAGACAACAGAAGTCTGGTTCTGCTTTTGTCACTGCCCAAGCTCTGTGACGTCAGATAAATGACAGTCCCTCTTTGGGTCTCAGCCAGGATTAAGCAAATGTCAAGAGGCTGCTCTTCTTCAGGGAGCTGGAGAAGAGTAGCTCACATAGGATATTCTGTCCGGAGAAATCATCCATGCTGCTCAGCTGCTGGAATCTCAGGTGCCTGGAATGATGCCCAACGTGCAGTCGACAGTTAATAAATGTTTGCTGAGAGAAAGAAAGAATGAATGATGAATGGAAGATA